>JAAAKG020054326.1:4468-18199 GCA_010014905.2 Druon quercuslanigerum | reverse complement strand
TAGAATATTTCGAAAGATTTCAAAAGATTTCAAGAATTTCAAAGTTTTCAAAAAGTTTTAGCACACCAAAATACAAAACGTTTCAATGATTTTACCAAAATTTAAAAAGATTTCATAATGCTTTAAAATATTTTAAAAAAATTCAAAATGTGTAGAATATTTTGAAAGTTTTAAAAATATTTCAAAAAATCCACAAAGATTTCAAATGATTACAAAAATTTCAAGTATTTCAAAAAATTCAAAAAGAGTACAGTCAAAGTGAAAAACATTTCAAAGATTTTAAATGAGATTTCAAAAAAATTTTAATTTTCAATATTTCAAACATTTCAGAATATTTTGTTTTAAACAATTCCAAAAGATTTAACTCATTTAAAACAAACAAATAAAAATTCATTAATAAAAATTAAATAAGATTTCACAAAAATTTAAACATTTCAAAACATTTCACAAATATTTTAAAGATTTCAAAGATTTTACCAAAATTTTAAAAGATTTCACAAATATTTAAAAGAATCCATAACGATTTTTAAAGATTTCAAGAATTTAAAAGATTTCAAAAAGAGTGCAGCACGGCAAAATACAAAACATTTCAAAAATTTTAAAGGAATTCACATTTTTTAAAGAAAATTTCAAAATATTTCAAAAAAATTTTGAATATTGCAGTGGTTTTAAATAATTGCAAAAGATGTGGGAAAGATTTCACAAGTATTTGAAAGACTTTATAAAGATTTTGAAAGTTTTCAGGAATTTAAAAATATTTCAAAGATTTAAAACGACCAAAAAAGATTAAAGAGAGATTTTACACAAAATTTAAATATTTCAGAATATTTTACAAATATTTCAAGAATTTCAAAGATTTTATCAAAATTTTAAAAGGTTTCAGAAAGATTTAAAATATTTTTAATAATTAAAAATTTTTTAGAATCTTTTGAAAAATTTCAAAACATTTTAAGAATTTCAAAGTTTTCCACTAGGGGCAGCACACCAACATACACATTTCACATTTTTTAGAAAATTTAAAAAAATTTCACAAATATTTCAAGGATTTTAAAGATTTTACCAAAATTTAAAAAAATTTCATAACACTTTAAGATATTTCTAAAAAGGTCAAAATTTTTAGAATATTTTGAATGTTTACAAAAATATTTCAAATAATCCATAAGGCTATCAAATGATTTCAAAAATTTCAAGAATTTTAAAGATTTTAAAAATAGTATAGTAGGCCAAAGTAAAAAAATATTTCAAAGATTTTAAATGAGATTTCAAAAAAAAATTTATTTTTAAAATTTCAAACATTTTAGAACACTTTGTTTTAAACAATTTCAAAAGATTTCAGTGATTTAAAACAAACAAACAAAAATTCACGAACAAAAATTAAAGAAAGATTTCACAAAAAAATTTTTAGATTTCAAAACATTTCACAAAGATTTCAAGGATTTAAAATATTTTACCAAAATTTTAAAACATTTCACAAATAATAAAAATATTTTAAGTAATCTAAAAATTTAAAGAATATTTGGAAAGATTTCAAAAATATTTTAAATAATTTATGAGGATATCAAATGATTTCAAAATTTTTTAAGAATTTCAAAGATTTCAAAAAGAGTACAGTACGCCAAAGTAAAAAAACATCTCAAAGATTTTAAATGAGTCCACATTTTTTTTTAGAAAATTTTAAAATGTTTCATGACATACAAAACGTTTCAAAGATTTTAAACAAGTTCTTATTTTTTAGGAAATTTTAAAACAATTCACAAAGATTTCAAGGATTTCAAAGATTTTACCATAATTTTAAAAGATTTCATAACGCTTTAAAATATTTTTCAAAAATTCAAAATTTTTAGAATATTTTGAAGGTTTTAAAAAATATTTCAAATAATCCATAAGGATATCAAATGATTTCAAAAATTTCAAGACTTTCAAAGATTTTAAAAATAGTACAGTACACCAAAGTAAAAAAATATTTCAAAGATTTTAAATGAGATTTCAAAAAAAATTTAATTTTTAAAATTTCAAACATTTTAGAACATTTTGTTTTAAACAATTTCAAAAGATTTGAATGAGTTAAAACAAACAAACAAAAATTCACGAACAAAAATTAAAGAAAGATTTCACAAAAAATTTAAAGATTTCAAAACATTTCACAAATATTTCAAAGATTTCAAAGATTTTACCAAAATTTTAAAAGATTTCACCACGAATAAAAATGTTTGAAGTAATCTAAAAATTTTAAGAATATTTTGAAACAATTTATATCGATTTCAAAATATTTCAAGAATTAAAAAGATTTCAAAAAGAGTGCAGCATGACAAAATACAAAAAATTGCAAAGATTTTAAAGGAATTCACATTTTTTAAAGAAAATTTCAAAATATTTTACAAAAATTTAAAATATTTTAAATAATTTAACAATTTTTAGAATCTTTCGAAAGATTTCAAAACATTTCAAGAATTTCAAAGTTTCCAAAAAGTTTTAGCACACCAACATACAAAACGATTCAAAGATTTTAAACGAGTTCACATTTTTTAGGAAATTTAAAAAAATTTCACAAAGATTTCAAGGATTTCAAAGATTTTACCAAAATTTAAAAAAAAATTTATAACGCTTTAAGATATTTTTAAAAAAATTTTAATTTTTAGAATATTTTGAAAGATTTCAAAAAGATTTTATATAATTTATAAGGATATCAAATGATTCCAAAAAATTTCAAGAATTTCAAAGATTTCAAAAAGAGTACAGTACGACAAAGTGAAAAACATTTCAAAGATTTTAAATGAGGTTTCGAAAAAATTTTAATTTTTAAAATTTCAAACATTTTAGAACATTTTTTTTAAACAATTCTAAAAAATGCAAATGATTTAAAACAAACAAAAAAATTCACGAACAAAAATTAAAAAACGATTTCACAGAAAATTTAAAGATTTCAAAACATTTAACAAAGATTTCAAGGATTTTAAAGATTTTACCAAAATTTTAAAAGATTTCACGAAGAATAGAAATTTTTTAAGTAATCTAAAAATTTTAAGAATATTTTGAAAGATTTCACTAATTTTTGAAAGAATCCATAACGATTTCAAAAGATTTCAAGAATTTAAAAGATTTCAAAAAGAGTGCAGCGCGACAAAATACAAAACATTTCAAAGATTTTAAAGGAATTCACATATTTTTAAGAAAATTTCAAATTATTTCACAAAGATTTGAAATATTCCAGTGGTTTTGAATAATTGCAAAAGATGTGGAAAAGATTTCACAAGTATTTGAAAGACTTTATAATGATTTTGAAAGATTTTAAGAATTTAAAAAGATTTCAAAGATTTCAGAATATTTTTTTTTAACAATTCTAAAATATTTCAATAAATTTGAGAAGAATTCAAAATATTTTAATAATTTAAAACAATAAAAAAAGATTAAAGAGAGATTTTACACAATATGTAAATATTTCAAAACATTTTACAAATATTTTAAGAATTTCAAAGATTTGACCAAAATGTTAAAAGGTTTCACAAAGATTTAAAATATTTAAAATAATTTTAAAATTTTTAGAATTTTGCTAAAGATTTCAAAAATATTTTAAAAGATTCATAAGGATTTTAAAAGATTTTAAGGATTTCTATTAATAAAAATTAAAAAAAGATTTCACAAAAAATTTAAACATTTCAAAACATTTCACAAATATTTTAAAGATTTTAAAGATTTTACCAAAATTTTAAAAGATTTTACAAATATTTAAAAGAATCCATAACGATTTCAAAATATTTGAAGAATTTAAAAGATTTCAAAGAGACTGCAGCACGACAAAATACAAAACATTTCAAATATTTTAAAGGAACTTTCATTTTTTTAAAGAAAACTTCAAAATATTTCACAAAGATTTAAAATATTCCAGTGATTTTAGGAATATATATTTTTTTAAATTTAAAAATATTTCAATAAATTTGAGAAGAATTTAAAAAATTTTAATGATTTAAAACGACCAAAAAAGATTAAAGGGAGATTTTACACCAAATTTGAATATTTCAAAACATTTTACAAATATTTCAAGAATTTCAAAGATTTCATAAAAATTTTAAAATGTTTCACAAAGATTTAAAATATTTTAAATAATTAAAAAATTTTTAGAATCTTTCGAAACATTTCGAAACATTTCAACAATTTCAAAGATTTCAAAAATAGTTACAGCACAGTGGTAAATAAATATTGCATATTTTATGATAAAAAAACAATAAATAATATATGAATATAGGGCAGAATATATAAAAAAAATTCTGAATATGTCGCAAGAATTTCAAAAACTATGGATATTTAACTTTAAAATAAGATTAAAAACTTTATAAAATGTTGATTATTTTCAGATTTTTTTTTAATTTTTCGGAAACATGGAAATTCGACGTTTTTTCAAAATATCTTTTTATAAAATTTAGATATAAGTATATACAATTTTTTATTTTGACATTATTAATATTATAAATGATAAAAATTAAGTCACAAAAATTTCGCACTACTCTCTCCTTTTTTCAGTAAAAATATAAATATTTTTTAATTTAATTATCAAAAATATTAAAAAATTGTTTTTTTAATATTAATAATCCTACCTGCAATTTTTGTATATCAATAATTCTAAATGTTTAAATATTATTTTATTTAAATAAATTCATTTAAACTCATGTTTTAAAAATTAATTTTTTTATTGGTGATTCACTATTTTAATTGAAAAGTCATCCCTGCTTGAAAATGTAACTACTTTGTTAAAAAACAATTTTTTTATCTAAAAATTTAACTATTCCTGTAGAAAATTGAACTATTTTGCTGAAAATACATTTTTTTTGAACAATTAGATTTTTGAAAGAAAATTGAATTATTCTAGTTTTGGTTCAATATTTATTTTATCCCTCTTTTTTTCATTGTTATTTATCAATTTTTAATTGTAATTGTAGCTTCGAAGCCTGTCTTTTAGTTAAACATTTTTTTAATCCTTTTTTAGAATTAAAAACTTTTTTGTAAGAAAATATATTTCTATTTAATCTTAAATTAAATATTTATATTTTTTAAAATGAAATTTCAAATAATTGACATTTTTTACTTAGAAATTCAACCATTTGTTTGAAAGTTGATGTACTTTGCGGAAAATTCGTCTGTTTTGTAAAAAATTAATCTTTATGGTTGAAAATTTATTTCTTTAGCTAAAAATTCAACGATATGATTGAAAAATTGTAAAACTTCTTTTTGTCTTTGAAAATGCAAGTATTCCAGTTAAATATTGTTTATTTTAGTTAAAAAATCATTTTTGGGTAGTAAATAAAATTACTTAGTTAAAATTTAAACTTTTTTGTTACAAATTATATCAATTTTTTAATTATTCAAAATGATTTTTCAGTTGAGAATTCATCTTTTTTGGTGAAAAGCAATTTTTTTAGTTGATAATTCATTATTTTGGTCAAAAATTAAATTATTTTATTTAAATATTCATCATCTAAATTAAAAACTGATCTTTCTGCATTAAAATTTATTTATTCTATAGAAATATTTACAATTTTAGTTGAAATTTAATCACTTAGTTTGAAAATGTAACTATTTTTTTGAATTAGTTTTTTTTATTGAATGTATTTTTTTAACTGAAAATTATCTTTTTGTTTGAAAGTTGATCTTTGTGTATAAAAATTATTTTTTTCGGTTAAAAATTCTAATGCTCTACTTAATTATTTATAATTTTATTTGAAAATTCATCCGTTAGATTGGAAATAAAATTACTTGGTTAAAAGTTGAACGCTTTTGTTAAGAATCATTACTTTTTTTTAAGATTCATAATTTACATTAAAATTTAATTTCTTTCGTTGAAAAATGAGTTTCTTGGTTGAAATTCTTTTTTCTTTTTTTGGTGAAAAGAATTTTTTTTCCGAAAATTCTGGTTTTACAAAAAAAAAAAGAGTAAAAAATATAAAAATTTTGTTTTACGGTCAAACTATTCGAGATACGAAAAAATATGATTTTATTTAATTCCCAATAAACAACATTAAAAAATAAAAATCAATTCTTGGACAAACGACACAAGCTAAGAAAAATAAATTAATAGACAAAAGTGAATTTTTCTTTCGGCAGAAAATTAAGTTTCCGAGTTGATAATTTATATTTTTGGCTAAAAATTCAACTATTCGGTTAAAAATAATTTTTTTTAAAGAAATTAATCTTGTTAGCTGGAAATTTAACGATTCCATTTCTGCTAAAAATTATGCTTTTTTGGTGGAAAATTATTTGTTTTAATTGAAAACGTAACTATTCTAATTTTTAGAAAAATTTATGTTTTTTTGTGTTTTTTGAATAAAATTTTCTGTAAATAAAAAAAAAATTGTTTTTGAAATAGTTGCATTTTCAACAAAAAATAAAAGGTTTGCAGCAAAATGAATAATTAAAAAAATTGCATCAAAGTTGTAACTTTTCAATTAAGGAAATAAATTTTCATCCAAAAGGATGAATTTAATAAGTTAAAAATTCAACTGAAGATTTCTCATTTTAGTTAAACAAAAATTTTTATTTGAAAATAAACTGTTTGGTAAATAAGTAATATACTTTGCTAGAATTTTTTTTTTTAGTGAAAAATTATTAATTTTTGGTATAAAAATTTTACTGTTTGGCAAAAATTAATTTTTCTAATTAAAAATTCAAAATTTGAGTTAAAAAATTATTCTTAACTTAAAATTTACCTATTTAATTTTTGGTTTAAAATTGATCCTTTTTGGTTAACGAGAAAACATTTTTTTGTGCACATTTTCGAAAAATTTTAAACGATGCGAAAAATTAAAACAAATATTATTATAATATTATATCCATTTGAATATTTTTTTCAATGGAATAAATAAATAATCAAATAAAAAATAACACATTAAATAAAAAGTATTTTCCTTTAATTGTATAATTCGGAAATTTTCCTGTGTCCGCAATTTCATTTACGAAATTATTATATTTAAAAATATTTTTTATTTTTGGGGAGTTTGATAACTTTCATTAATTAATTATTAATTTTATGGGACAACTGAAAAATCCCGAAAAATAAAATTCCGGGGCTGTAAAATTCTCAAAAAAAGAAAATATTTGAAGGAAAAAATGTAGGAAATTTCTCGAATTTAAATCATTTTAAAATATTGCTTTTAATTAATTTTATTTATTACAAATACAGGAATTAAATATTCTGGTCAAAAGAATATATTTTTATAAATTATCTTTCAAATGTAAAGTAACAATATATTTTTTTTAACTTCTGAATTCGTTTCCGTAAAATATTCCCGATTATTTTTTGACAATTGTGGCATTCTTTCCAAATTTTTAATTATTTTTGAAATTTGTTAAAAAATTCAAAGCATTTCTTAAAATAATTCGTATTCTCTCTAAAATTTTTGAAAAATCTTTCAACCAGAAAAAAATCGCCTGGGATATTTTTTTTAGAATTTTAATAATGTTTTTGAATATTCTCATATGAATAATTTAAAACAAATATTTTTATATTTTTTTGAGAATCTGGAAAAAGTTAAATTCCCTAGACATGATTTAAAATTCGTAAAAAGCTTCTGCATTTTTTCAAAATTCTCAACAATCTATAAATTTTATTACATTTTTTTAAAATCTTTTCAAACTTTAAATTATTTAAAAAAGGTTTTCGAAACTTCTATATTTCATTTTAAAATGATTGAAGTTTTTCAAAAGTTTTTAAAAAATCTGCTAAAAATAAAAAAATTTACCCAAAAATCTTCCAGGTTGTTGAATGAAGGGAACTGATTAGAAATAAAAAAGTAAAACAAGGACGTAAGAAATAATGTCACCTCAATTTTTTCAAAATATGATGTTTCTAAAATGTGGTGTTTATTCCGGAACATTTCTTATCAGCAAACCTGAATTTTCTTGTACCAAAAGAATGTGGCGCAAATGGTTTCTACATTAAAATTTTTTTATGAATCAAAAATAGTGTATACAATAAAATGTATGAAAAATAATTTTTTTGATTTATTTATTTTATTTTTATTATTTAACAATTTTTTAATTGGTCAGATTCGAGAATTTTATAATTGTCCGTCGTGAATTTTATTTCCAGAATTTTCTTTTATCGGTAATATTAATATTTTAAATTTTATTAATTAATTATTAATTTTGTGGGAAAACTGAAAAATCCGGAAATATAACTTTTTTAGATTTTAAAAATGTCTCTTCAATCATTTTTAAAATTCGTTAAATTCTTTTATATTTATTTTAGGTTCGTATCAATTGGATCAATTTTTTAAAATTGTTTTTAAGATGTTTTTAAATATTTTTCAATATTCTAATAGATATAATTTTTCAAAAAAATCATTTTATATTTTTTTATCAATTAAATTTTTTTTTAATTCTTTCAAATCCATTTAAAATTCTTTAAAAGCTTCTGCACTTCTTAAATCTGCAAAAATCTGAATATTGCTTTCAATTTTTTTCAATTATTTTAAATTTTAAAATAATTTTTTAAATGTTCGGAAAACTTCGATATATTTTTTAAAAAAGATTCGAGACTTTCCAAAAGTTTTATTAAAATCTTAAAAAATTAAAAAAAATTGCCTGAATAACAAGATTGTTATCTTTATAAATGTTTCGAAATCTTTTTAAAAATTCTATTATAATTAATTTAAAAAATAATACTGATTTAAAATTTTTCAAGTTACTGAATAGTAAGAATTTTTAAACTAAATATCTGAATTTTTACTCAAAAATTACATTTTCAAACAAAGAAATGAATTTTGAACTAGAATGATGAAACTTCGACAAAAAAGTAAAATTTTCAAAAATTAGTTTAATTTTTAAACAAATAGTCAATTTTTAACGCAACATAAATTAATTTCCAACGAAAAATATAATAGGATGAAAATTGGAACTAAAGAAGAATTTAGTTTTAAATCAAAAATAGTTGAATTTACATCCATGGCTGATTATATTTAAAACAAAAAATTTTATTTTCAACAAAAAAATAATAAATTTTCTACAAAAAGGGACGAATCTTCAAACCAAAAAAACAAATTAAAAAAATATATTTAAATTTTCAATCAAAGAAATGAATTTTCAACCAAAAGGTAGCATTTTTCTGCAAGAAAATTAATTTTTTAGTAAAAAGAGGAATTTACAAAAAAATACATGAATTTTCAACTAAAAGAGATCAATATTATTAACAACAAAATTTTAACAAAAAAGATTATTTTTCCACCAAGAAGATTAATTTTCTATTAAAAAAGACGAATTTTCAACTGAAAAAAATAAATTTTCACCCGAAAATGTAATAGTTATATTTGTAGTTAAAGAAATAATTTTTAACAAAAAAAATCGACAATTAAAACAAAATTTACTTTTTTTTCTAAGCAAAGAAATGAATTGTCAACAAAAAAGATTAATTTTTAACAAAGAAATTTTTCAACTAAACATTGCATAGTTATATTTTCAGGTTAACAAATTAATTTTTAACCAAAAAAAGAGAGAACAATCAATATTTCAATCAAAAAATATTTTTTTTTTTGAAAACCAAAAATAGCTTAGTTCAACCAAAGATGACGAATTTTCAACAAAATAGCTGAGAATTCTGTATCTAAAACATGAATTTTTAACTTAAAAAATCAATTTTCTGCAAAAAAAAAACAAATTTTCAAACAAAAAAAATTGAATTTTCAACTAAAAAAGAGAAATTTCCAACCAAAAATAGAAAATTTATATCTTTGTTTAAAAAAATAAATAATTTTTAAATATTAAAATAGATTAAAAATAGTTGAATTTCTAAAAAAAATCGATATTTCAACCAAAAAATATTTTTATTTGAAACCAAAAATAGCTTAGTTTAACCAAAGATGGCGAATTTTCAACAAAATAGTTGAGAATCCTGTATCTAAAACATGAATTTTTAACTTAAAAAATCCATTTTTTACCAAAAAGACAAATTTTCAAAAAAAAATTTTTAACTAAAAAAGAGAAATTTTTTTAATTTATAATCATAAAATAGAATTTTTAACGCAAAAAGATAAATTTCCAATTAAAAATATAAGAGTTACATTTTCGTTAAAAAAAATAATTTTTAAACAAAAAATAGAATATTTATATTTACGTTTAAAAAAATAAATAATTTTTAATCATAAAGATAGAATATTTAACCAACGAAGACGAATTTTTAAGGAAATAGTTAAAAATCCTGAATAAAAAATAGAAATTTTAAACTAAAAAAATTACTTTTCCACCAAAAAGACAAATTTTCAACAAAATACATGAATTTTCAACTAAAAAAAAAATTTCCAACCAAAAATAGAATAGTTATATTTACATTTAAAAAAACAAATAATTTTCATACATAAAAACAGAATTTTCAACGCAATATTTGAATTTTTAATCAAAGAAATTTATTGTCAATCTAAAAGTAGAATTTTTCCACATTAAAATTAATTTTTAGCAAAAAGAGGAATTTACAACTAAATACATGAATTTTTAACTAAAACAGATAAATATTATTATTAAAAAATGGAATTGTTAAATTTTTAACAAAAGAAATTAATTTTCAACCAAAAAGATTATTTTTTCACCAAGAAGATTAATTTTTTATTAAAATAGACGAATTTTCAACTAAAAAAATAAATTTTCACCTGAAAATGCAATAGTTATATTTACAATTTAAAAAATTATTTTTAACCATGAAAAATCGAAATTTCAATAATTGATTTGATTTTTTAACCAAAGAAGTTAATTTCAACAAAAACGAATAATTTGCAACCAAGAAGAATAATTTTTCAATAAATAAATGTTTAATATTATAGATGAATTTTCAACTAAAATAGATCAATTTTTCAACAAAAAATTACATAGTTATATTTTTAGTTAAAAAATTAATTTTTTAGCAAGAAATAAAGTAATTTTTAACAAAGAAAAAGAATTGTTTGAATTAAAATTATAAATAAAAAAAGGCATTTTTTAAGAAAGTTGTTCCACTCTCAACTAAGTACTTGAATTTTAAACAAAAAAAATCAATATTTCAACCAAAAAATAAAATTAATTTGAAACCATAAATAGTTTAGTTCAACCAAATAATACTAATTTTAAAGAAAATAGTTAAAAATCCTGGATAAAAAAAATTAATTTTTTACCAAGAAGATTAATCTTCTAGCAAAAAACAGATTTTTAATCAAATACATGAATTTTCAAGTAAAAAAAAAAATAGAAACGTTTCTACAGATTAAATTTTGATCAAAAATACGAATTAGGACAGCGATAAAAAGCAGGTCGTTTGGTCGCCCTATCTAAACATACTCTGTTTTTTTCTTCGCCTCCATAACCTGAAAATTGAATTCTCATTCTGTATACGTTGGTAAAGTTCCCCCACCACATCAAACATTTTTTGGTCGTGGGTTAAAAGCGAGTAGGGGAAGTCGCGACAGGTGGTGTTTTGATATTTTTCTCAGTATAAATAAGGCATTTTCAATTAGCTTTCTCATAATTGTCTGAATATTCAGATACAAAAAAGCTCTGTTTTCCAGATTTTTAAAAACTTTCAATTCTGCATCATGAAGGTTATATTCACGCTTGCACTACTAGGTGAGTGATAATTCTAAAATAAATAAATAATTATGATTGAGTTCAGTCAAGTGTATTATAAACTACGTTACGTATTTTTCCCCCCCCCCCCCCCCCCGATTTTACGTTTATACTAATTTTTGTGTGTTTATAGTGAGTCTATGTGATCGTGTGTGGAATTATAAATTTCGGTAATAAATCAACAATTAAAATAAAAAAGTGATTTTTAGAGGAAGTATTTAAATGTACCTAACTGAATTTTATGTCACAGTTAATCCGGGTATTTTTGAATTTTTAAACTACGAAATGTACATTTTTAGTAATTAATAATTTGGATCAAAAATTTAATTTTATAGAAAAAAGGACGAATTTCCACTAAAATACAAGAAATTTGAACCCAAAAGTTGAACTTACAACTGAAATAGATTAATTTTCAGCAAAAAAAATAAATT
The DNA here is from genome assembly GCA_010014905.2 of Druon quercuslanigerum. Classification (NCBI taxonomy): domain Eukaryota; kingdom Metazoa; phylum Arthropoda; class Insecta; order Hymenoptera; family Cynipidae; genus Druon; species Druon quercuslanigerum. The sequence goes on along the minus strand of JAAAKG020054326.1, from coordinate 6,194 downwards.
ATTGACAAAATAGTTCAATTTTAACCAAAAAAGTTGAATTTTTACTAATAAAATAACCTTTTTTGACTAAACATGGAATAAGTAAATTTTCAATTACCAAAGTAATTTTTCAACACCAAAAGAAGGAATTTTCAACAAAACAGTTTAATTTTTAACCAGAGAGATGAATTTTGAACTAAAATTTTGAATCTTCAACCAAAAAATGCCTTTTTTAGAAAGTAGTTCTACTTTAAAATGTAGTTAAATTTATAAACAAAAAGACAAAAATTCAAGAGTTCTCAACTTTTAAATGTAGTTGTTACATTTTTTTACAAAAATAAAATTTTTTAAACAAAAATTTAAATTTTCAAATAAAAAATATGATTTTTTAAAGAAAAATATTAATTTACTACCAAAAAGGCAAGTTTTTAACAAATTTAAAGAATTTTGAAGAAACAGGTAAATTTTCAAATAAAAAAAGAATTTTTAAACCAAAAGATTAATTTACAAAAAAAACGAGTTTTTAACTTTATGTTAAAGTTTATGTTACTTTATGTTTATGTTACTTTACGTTTAGTTTATTATGTAAGTGGTATGGAATGGAAGTCATGTAAACCCTTAGGGGACACATTATGAATAAATAAGAACCAAATTGAAGATTTTTCAACCAAAAAGTTGAATTTTCACTTAAAAAAGATGAGCTTTCAAACAAAAAGATTAATTTACTCCCAAAAAAACGAATTTTTAACCAAATTCAAGAATTCTTAACTTTAAAACGTCGTTGTTAAATTTTTTGCAAAAATAAGAATTTTTAAACAAAAAGATTAGTTTACTACAAAAATCGAATTTTTAACAGAATTCAAGTATTTTCAACCAAAAAGTTGAATTTTCAACTAAAAAAGATGAATTTTTAAACAGAAAGATTAATTTACTACCAAAAAACGAATTTCTAACCAAATTAAAAAATTCTCAACTTTAAAACGTAGTTGTTACTTTTTTTTACAAAAATAAAATTTTTTAAACAAGATTAATTTTCTACTAGAAAATGCGAATTTTTAACAGAATTAAAATATTTTCAACCAAAAAGTTGAATCTTAATCTAAAAAAGATGATTTTTTAAAGAAAAACATTAATTTACTACCCAAAAAGGCAAGTTTTAAACAAATTTCAAGAATTCTGAACAATCAGTTGAATTTTCAAATAAAAAAAGAATTTTTAAAACAAAAGATTAAAATACTAAAAAAAAAAACGAATTTTTAACTAAATTGAAGATTTTTTAACCAAGGAGTTGCATTTTTAATTAAAAGAGCTGAGCTTTCAAACAAAAAGATTAATTTTCTACAAAAAAAACGAATTTTTAACCAAATTCAAGAATTCTCAACATTAAAACGTAGTTGTTGAATTTTTTACAAAAATAAAATTTGTTAACCAAAACGATTAATTTACTACAAGAAAATGCGAATTTTTTACGGAATTCAAGTATTCCCAACCAAAAAGTTAAATTTTAATCTAAAAAAGATGATTTTTTAAAGAAAAAGATTAATTAATTACCAAAAAGGCAAGTTTTAAACAAATTTCAAGAATTCTGAATAATCAGTTGAATTTTTAATTAAAAAAAGAATTTTGAAACCAAAAGATTAATTTACCACAAAAAAAACGAATTTTTAACCAAATTGAAGATTTTTTAACCAAGGAGTTGCATTTTTAATTAAAAGAGCTGAGCTTTCAAACAAAAAGATTAATTTTC
>JAAAKG020054315.1:0-18199 GCA_010014905.2 Druon quercuslanigerum | reverse complement strand
TCATTCAGGAACTGTTGATTAAATTCATTAAAGATTGTTTAAAAATGTTATAATTAAAAAGCTTTCTCTATAAGGAAAAAAAATTATATAAATTTAAAAACTTTCAAAACCTTTTAGGCTTTTTTAAAACTTTTTAAACAAATTTGAAGGAATATCAGTGTGATTCTTTCACTAAAAAGAAAAAATACTGGTCCAAAGTACTATGAGGGTATTAATTATGAATGTATTTATTTGACTGTTGTAATTTTCTCAAGAAAAATGTTTTTTCAATACAAAAAAAGGAAAGATTTTATAGAATACATAAAACACTTTATTGGTAGATCATGAAAAGTCGTAAAAGGTTCGGTAATAGATAAATCGATGCGTCTCGATGGCGCGAACATTAAATCATTTACATAACGGTTATGTCTTCCACACCATTTTTTTATATAATATAACAAAATATAATAAAATAAATAATATATTTTTTAAATTTATAAATCGTTATCGCTTGATCATAAGAGGTCATGAAAGGTTCATTAATAGAGAATTCGTTGCGTCTCGAACATACGAAAAATATACTAAACAGTACTGCAGTATTCACAATATCAATAATATTTTTTCATATAAACAGAATACACAATTTAAAAAAACATAGTATTATTGTATTTCGAATATGAGAAAAGTCTTTTGCCTATTAGAAAAGAAAATTAAAAAAAAATTATAATCGCATTTTGGCATCCTTGGGGTCGCCTTATATCGAAATGTATTAAAAAAGTAGATTCGAAAATTTATGTAATCACAAACCTCCCTGTATGAGGAAGTCAAAATATACGCGTACCGTTTCTAAAAATTAAACTTTTAATTTTTAAGACCCTTCATTAAAAGGATCTAATTCTATTTTCGTTGACGTGAATTCACAATTTAGTTTAATAATTTGGAAGAAAACTATAAGAAAAGTATACGGTTTTTACTCTAATATTTGATAAAAATCAATTTTGACAAATATTTTATTATAAAAACTCGTAAATTATTAAAATATTATGCTCCAAAAAAACTTTTACTAAACTTTGCTATCTGCTTCATATTTTATAGATATGATCAACGAAAATCAATATTTTGTACCCATGAACCGAACACAATCACGATTTTGTGCATGCAAATTTTGTGCTTTTTTTAAGTCCCTTAAAGATTAAAGCAAGGAAACTGATATTTTCGAAAAACAAAACCACGGAAGTTTCTGAGAATAAACTATAAGAATCAAAAATTACTTTCTAATTTTTTACCAAATCAGTTTATTAAAAAAATCTCTGCCGGTTTTGGTTTTTTTTAAATGTTTCAAGTTCATAGGTACTATACTTTTGTTTCAGTGGGTCTGATCTACAAATCTATTTAGTTAGTAAGATATGATGCTGCTATTTTATTAATTGTTACTTTTATTTTATTAGTACCATTTCAGTAGTTGCACTGACTATTTACTTAGTACCAGCAAAAAAGTAAATGGTTGTCCCGACTAACAAAATAGCACTACCACATCTTATAAACTAAATAGTTGACTTAAATAGCCATTTTTTCAGTAAAGATACACGTATAAATTGGAAGTCTGGTAACTGCTTGAGTAGGAACTGTTAATTTTTCTGCTGATTTTCTTTCGAATTGTTAATCTAAAGGTTCCAAATTATTCAAAAATTTCATAATTAGAGAATTTTAGAAACACAAAGACAGTTTTCTTTCCACAGTTTTTTTAGGGATAGAGTAACTTCAATAACAATATTCTACTTTAATGAAACTAAATTGTTAGGAATTTTTAGGACAATTACTAAATTATTATAGCTTGCTGAAAAAGAAATTCAGTAATTTTTATTGCAAATTTACAAATCTTTTTTTTTTAAACTTAAGAAGTGGCCTCTGAAAATTACAAATAGTTTCATAAAATTCCTAAAAGGTAACGGAAATATAAGTTATCGTAACCGAAAGAAGTGCGCAGTTGCATGCACACTCCAAACACGCCAAACAAGCCTGGTGAGTAAAAAATGAACCTACCTAAAAACAATTTTTTCTAATTCAGGGAATTTTATTGGTTAGAGAAAAGTCAGAGATTAAAAGAAAAAAAATCGTGTGATAGTCAGAGAATTTCTATGACTTTAAACTGTCAAGTAGAATAAATTTAAATTTCTTCAATTTCAATTTTATTTCGCTTATAAAAGATTAAAGATTAAAAATGTTAAAAGTTCAGGATTATGGTTTCAGAATATTATTATGTTTAGGGGAATTTAAAAAGAAGTTTTGCGGTAACCCTCGTATAATATTTTAGTTAGTAATTTGTTTGCCTTGTATTCATTTGTTTTCAGCTGCTTCTTCCACATGATTATTTTTTTAGCTGTAAATTTTATTTTTTGTTTATAAATTCAACAATTTTGTTAAAAAGAGAACATTTTTGGTTAAAAAATCAATTTTTGTATTCAAAATTCGCCATTTTTGTTTAAAAAATTTTGTACAAAATTGAGTTATTTTTTCAAACTCATATCTTGATGTTTATAAGTCAAACCAAAACCTTTTTTGCATAAGAAATTTAACTATTATTCAAAAATTTGTCTTTTTATTTTAAAACTTTATCTATTTGATTCTAAACTGCATATTTCGCCGATAACAACGCAATGAGTTTTTTTAAAAATTTAAGAACATTTATAAAAAGTATTTTTTGCTTGCCAAAAATGAACTGTTTTGTTGAAAGTTCATATTTTTGGGTAGAAAATGTAAATATTCTCATAGAAAATTTCTTTCTCATGTAAAGATTATATTTTTATGTGGAAAAGTCAAACTAAAATGTCTCTTTTAATGACAATTCAACTATTTTTTTGATAATTTTTTTTTTATTTAAAAATTTATTTATTTTTCAAAAAATTGCATCTTTCTTAAAGAAAAATTCAACCATTTTTTGAAAAAGGTTATTATTTTTAATAAAGGTTCAACTGTTTCGTTGAAACAGAGTATTGTTGGATTTAAAATTCAAGTATAATCTTTATAGGAAATTTACTTTTGGTTTAAAAATTATATTTTGATGCAGAAAAGTCAAAATAAAATCTTTTTCAGATTTAAATTTAATTATTTCTATTGTATTTTTGTTTAAAAAGTTAATTTGTTTTAATAGCATCTTTCTTGGATTTTTAAATATAAGGATTAAACCTTTTTTCATATTGGTTGAACCATTTCGTTCAGAAATCATTTTTTTTTTGTTAAACATTCATATTTTGCTTGAAAATTTATTTCTTTGATTGAAGGTATAACTATTTTCCTAAAAACTTATTTTTTTGCTAAAAATACAAATTTGCTGGTTGAAAATTTACTTTTTTTTACGAAAAAATTACATTCCAATATTATGTAGAAAAAATAAAATAACATTTTTTATACATTTTGTGAGTAAATTTCGCCAAACATGGAATTTATGGAGACAAAATTGTATGGTTCTTTAATTTTAATATAAATTTGCAGTATATATTTGTCTTAAAAATAAAAATTATAGCGAGACTATAAACGAGCGAAGTGTACATATATTTTTTTGGCTGGGAATTTCATAAATCATTAGAAGTACTAATCTTTTAAGTAATTACTTCAATTTTTATTTTATTCAATAATGACACCACCCACTTTACATTGCGTAATTTAAAAATCTGTTATTAAAAAAACTTTTTATTTCAGATTTTTATTTTTAAGCTTACATTTTTAATTTAAAGAGTTTCAAAATGCAAACTTGAAGACTTAAATAACTAAAAATCCGCCCAATTCGCGGGCACATTCTCATAGAGCGATTTGCGCGCGGATATTAAATCTCAAAACAATATCTTTTAGATCACAATATTTATATGCATCTTCATATTCTGAATTTTTTACTTAATTAAGTATAGTTAAAGAGTAAGGTTCTCAAAGATCTGTAGGCTTTGAGGTACACCTTCTCATTGTAACACTCGCGCTGTGCGCTCAATTTTTGACACACATTTGTAAATGTATATTTTTTAAACCACCTTAAAATAAAAAAAACTTTTTTTTTTACTCCTTTTTAAATACTCCTTTTTTTATACATTTTTATATATCTCGCGTTGTTATGTTAAGAATGCGATTTTTTTCGTATTATTTTTCACGAATAAACCAAAAAGTTCACGTCCTATCAAGAAGTGATTATTGACGATCTTGTGGATCTTTTTGAGGATCGCAATTTTTGTTCATTTATCTTTTTTCATGTCCTGCATAGTGTCACCAAAACTGGAATTTTGGATTTTTTATTATTTTTTGTACTGACTTTTTTTTCATAGCGTGCATTGTATCGCTTAAAATTTTGATTTTCGATTGATTTCAAATATTTTAAAAATGCTATAATTCTGAGAATATTCTTTTTATCGAAAAAAGTCATAGAAATAAATTGTTCGTATTTTTCAATGCTATAAATAACTGTACATAGAACTTTCAAATTTAAAAAAAGTGGTTTCTTTTGGGACCTGAAAAAAGTGTGTGAAAAATCGATTTGATTCGCTCATTTTTTCCAGAGTTATCGTGTTTACGGACGGACGGACGGACGGCCGTACAGACAGAAAGACAGACGCCATTGTAAGCACATTGAAAAATTGTTGTGCCAAATTTCCGATAATTCTAATACTTTTTCAAACATGAATGATGAGAACGTAAAAACTAGATGCGTTTGAAGTTGAACATTTTTTATAACATTTTTTTCATTTAGTATTCATTATTAATTAAAGTATTTAAAAGTCCTGAAAGAATTTCAAGATTAATTTTAAATTTGAAAAAAATAAAAAAAACTTTTAGATTTATCAAGGTTCGAAAATCAAATTTTAGGGTTTTCAAGGATGTTTTAACTATTTGAAATACAAATAATTTAAATTCTAGGGTACGGTGGTGCGAGATGAGCATAGGGGTAAGGTGAAACACACAATTTTTTTGTAAGCTACCATTTATTTTCTAACTGTTTTTTGTAATAATATTAGAAGGGACCTTTTTAAACTTCTTTTAAAAAATGTTTCGCTTAATGTTGAATAAATTTGCAAAAACGAAAGTAAAAATTTTAAGACTTGTGTTCTGATATTTTTCATTTGCTTAGAAAGTTCAAGAATCACAGAAAATCACATATTAGATATTTTTCTAGTGATTATTTAGACAGCTTCTTTATTAAAGTCTAAGTTTTTAACAGATTTATATATAATTGTAATTCCGAAATAGGGGGCATTATTCCTGAACTGCCCCAAGTTTAAAAGTCATGCCTTTCGCGCATTGTCACGTTTTTCGCGCATTGTTTGCTTCTCTGAACTTGAGGCTTTTTGATTGCCTCCGGAAACACATCATGTTCTGTTGTGAATTAATTTTTTTCAGTTGCAATTGTCCGTTCTCATTTGAAATAAATGCGTTGTATTTTAGAGTGCCGCGAATAGTAATTGCTGCAGTGAATCTAGCTTCTAGTTTTTTGGTCATCTCTGTGTGATCTTCTTTCAAACTGAAAAGAATTACTGTTTCCTTTAAATGATTCTTAGCCCATTCGAATAACTCAATCGCAGTTAGGATTGGATTCTCTGCTGAGCGCTGCAAGCTGGCTTTTGCTGCAGAAAATCCAAAATATTTTTTGTGCTTTAAAAGATTAATAAAGACATATTTATTTTTTAGATGCTGCGCAGCTCCATCTGTCACGTAATCAATTTTGTTAACAACGCTGAATTTCTTCTTGAGGTACTCGTTGATGAGCTTTTGAAAAGTGTACACAGCTGCAATGTCATGACTTAAAAAAGCTGAGATGATTACAATGCTAAAGTGCCTCAGTTCGTTTCCATCTTTGTGATAAATAACTGCAGTAAATATAGTTGCTTGATTATTATTTAAATGAAAAGATTGTCCAGCATTTTGAATAATGAAAGCATAATTTTCAGCAAAGTCAAGGAAAATTAAATACTCTCCTTCTTTTGTATAACTGTAAGATGCTTCAGACACAAACCTTGTTGCTTCGCATAAAATGCGTTAGGTTTCAGGTTTTTAAGTTTAGTGCAGAGTGCTTCTACGAAAGGATCAGCGTCTGCTATTTCAGTCTTCAAAGTGCTTCTATCAGTTTGCTGCCCAAAACTTGAAATGTCACTGTGTCGAAACTATTCACGTCCAATATATCAGTCACTTACTTTAAAAAAATTTGCAGTGTGGGGACAAGGTTCGCATTCGTTAAAATCACAATTCTCTGTCAGTTTCCTCAGTTAAATGTTTAGTATCAATCGCATTCAATATTAACTTTACGTTTTTATGATAAACGCAGAAACAAAAATTGTGAGTTCTACTTGCTCCAGCTAAAACACAGTGCTTTGGTCACAGTTGTGCGATTGTCGAAAATCCAGTCTTGACATTTTCATCTAGGGCTACAAATCTAGCATACAAGTCTGAAATTTTTCACAGAATCAGTCTCTTCTGTACTTTTTCACGAGTACAGTCTACTTTTTTGACAGATATGAAATCTTTGTTACCTGGCATCTGTCGACTATTCTTGTCATCTTCGTACAAGTTTATTACCAAATTTTTAGTTTCTTCTGCCAATTTTTGTCTTCATTGGCTTCCGAAAATGTCAAAACACCACTTTTGGCAACTAACACTTTCGCTTTTCAGACTTCACGTTCAGATGCACCGAATTCTCGCATGGTTTGTCTGCGACTCCAAGACTTAGGCGCAACCATGAGTAGACAAATCTTTTCTGAATATGTAGTACGCTTATGCTCTAATATTTATTTTATTTTATTCGGGACTTTGAGACCCGCTAAGTGATTTTCATCTTTGCATCCTTCTTTTTCATTTCTTATTAGCCAACAAAAATCTGTGTCCTTGCTTATCTTTTCCTCTATATTAATACCGGGCTCTTCTATAACTCTGGATGGCTGCAAATTGAGAGTTCTACATTATTTTCTACAAGCACCACATTTTTTACTGCCTTTCGGCAAATCTGGAAACACTATTTGCTGATTTACCGTTAGAAGCCTCAGATCAATTCCTCTTACATGTGTCCTCTTACGGAAAAAATTTGCACATCTTCTGTGAAAACTTTGCATTAAAGACATGTTCAGCGCTAGATGACCATGAAAGGTCCTTAGGAATTTCACTTTGCTTCGAAAGCCGCGATTCCCAAACAGACTCGAAAACGAACTTGTAACCTGAACTAAATAAAGAAACACCACAGAAAAGAAGGATAAACAATTTAAAAATGTATACAACTAAGAAAGGAAAACGAAACGAAAGAAATCACAGAAAACTCACACACAAAAATTCTGCCCCCTACACGTTGGTTGCTTTTACCTCTCAGGAGACTGAATTCAGAGTAGAGTAACGCAGTGCAAAGTTTTGCTTGAGCCCAAGAAACAAATGACAGTCTATGTTATTGCGTTTTGTTTCTTGGTACAATATGAGAAACAACTAAAATTCTATGTACGTGGATGTCTTTTGTTTTTCTGCTATACAGGAAACCAAGTTTATTTTAGCCAAAGATAGGACGATTCCTACATAATTTGCTTATATAACTAGTTAAAGCTAATGTTAATTGACTTAAGCTTTTCACAAGTCTGTTTAATGTGACGGTAATGATGTAAATATACAGCAAATCTTTGAAAAAAACATAATGAAGGGGCGTGGGGCGAACGCTCTCTTTAAAATACTTGTGTTCCTTAATTTGTTTATAACTATATGCAAAATTTTTCGATGCATTAAGAACCGCTGAATTTAATTTTTGGAAAGTTTCTGTGCTAATCAAAAGTATGCTGGAACTAATCAAATGTAAACCAAACAACGTCAGTCGACCTGTTCGAGCGCGCGAGAAAGGGTTTCGCTCGGTTATCTTCTCATAACTACATAACTATTTTCAGTCCCAAAATGCGAAACAACATTTTTATCCTAAAAAAGTCAAGCTTTCGTTTAAAAACACTTAAATAAATTAAAACTACCCGAAGAGTAGCAAATGTTAGATAAACATTTAAAATGGCAATTTGTTAATTAAAATTAAAAAATTAAGAACAATATATTTTACATACTAAAAGAGCATGAAAAACTATTAAGGAATCACTCATAAAAAATTCAATTCTCATATGTAAAAAGAAAGTTATGACAGGAAAAATGCCGCCTATTTCAGTTTTACAATTATATATAAATCTGTTCAAAACTTAGGGTTTAATAAAGAAGCTATCTAAATAATCAGTGGAAAAGCATCTAACATGTGATTTTCTGTGATTCTTGGACTTTCTAAACAAATAAAAAATAGCAGAATGCAAGTCTTAAAATTTTTTCTTTCGTTTTTCCAAATTTATTCAACATAAAGCGAACTATTTTTTAAAAGAAGTTTGATAAGGTCCTTCCTGAAATTATCACAAAAAGCAGTTACAAAAGAACATGGTAGTCTGCGAGAAAGTTCAGTGTCTCATCTCAGCACTTTTATAAAGTTTAATTTTCGGACACAAACATTTCCACGTTCGTTGTGCTATTATAAAATAAAAATAAAAAAAAAACGAAAAGTAAAATATTTTTTATGACAAAACTCCCACAGAAATGATTTAGAGGGCCCTGATTTTTTATGGTTTGGCAAGTCCCGAGATAGTACGAAGAAGATAAAGTGTATCCCCGAAACAGCTTCTAAAGCGGGACTGCAGTTTATTAACTTCACTGAAATTTTCTTGCTATTTATATTCTCGGGACAATAATAGACTACACGTTTTATAATGCAATTAATGAACCGAAAAAAATTGCTTAACCTCTTTAAGTTTTCAGTTACTGTACCTGAAAATTCGTCAACTATAACAGAATTTTCTAAAAAACAAGAATAAGTTTAATACAGTTATCCTGGTTGAAATGTCTGTTACAGTTTAGGACAATTTAGAAATAGTTTCTGCAGAAAGCTTGACTGACTCGTCTCTTAAAGTTCCTACAGACATTTCTAACAGTGTATTACTGCTGCTCTTATTTCTACTATTACTTATATTTGTTTCTCCTAACAATTAATTATAAAAAAAGAATATCTCCAGAAATTGTTTTATTCCCAACAGATGTAATTCACTGAGGAACAGGTCATAAATTCACCAAGATTCCTATTCTGGCCGGGCAGGTGTCTCCGCCTTCGCGGATATAGTGGAATGACAATAATCGGCGGGAAAAATGTAGAAGAAGGCTAGAGGGTAAGAGGAAAATAGGAAAAGAGGGAATGTAGTGCGCAGGACGAATAGCAAGCAAACTCTCTGGGGAATGTGCACCAGGTGCTGGGTTTACCCCTAGCTTAGATGTCTTATGCTGCGTCTTATGTTGCGTTATACAGGAAGGTGGTAACCACCGCACCAGTACGTTCTTTTAAGGTTCCAGAGGGTTAGGAAGAGTTCAGCAGAAGAGAAGGAAGAAAGTCTAGACGGATGAGATGGCTGCTACGTGATCCGGAAAGTCATTCTTCTTCATAGGATCTTCGGAAAATGATTCTCCAGAATTGGATAACGTGCACGGGAAGCCAGCTTTAATTCGTAGATAGTTGCGTTGACATTTTGATATATTGAGAAAAAAAGTGATAAGGAGAATTAGGAAATTTGATATTTGCAGTGCAAATTTAAATTTTATGTGTATTTGTTTATAAAAACAAGTACTTGTTGAGCAGGGTGGGAATGAGAAGGCTTTATTTTGTTTTTATGAATGGCATAACAGGTATGGTATAATAAATGCAATTACAGGGTGGCCGCTGAACCACACTGAGAAAAATGTTTGTTTGAAGACAACAAATTTTGTTTGAATCAAACAAATTATTTCTTTGATGTGGGATAAAACAAATATTTGTTAGATTCAAAGAAATTTTTTGTTTGCCTTGTTTATTTGTATCGAAAAAATTTTCAGATAGTTTATATAAATCTTGTTTTCAAATTTAGAAAAGTTCTTGTTTACATCAAATATATATATTTTAAATTAAATATAGATTTTGTTCAAGTGAAGTGAATCTCTTTTTTACACTTAACCTCAAAATCGAGCATTCTTTAAAAAATTCGGTATAAGCTCGGTAATATATTTATTGTTAATTATAATGAGGCTTATATATTAAAAATAAGGATTTCAAAAATTATCTTTATGAAGAAAGAAGATAAGAGATTATAGAATTGAAAAAGACTTTTTCACTTGTGAAATCTTCAATTATATTTAAGGTAATGCCCCAAAATTCAAGAAGTTTTGACACCAGAGATATTAAGTCCATTTTTTAATTAATTTTTTGTTTTCCAGTAAACCAAAATTTTTAGAATCACACAAAATCGAAAAGAAGACCAATGCATTCAAATCCAAGGAATAATTAGTTTAGATTTTAGGTTAGTAATACCGCCAAACAATATCTTTGGTACCGCAGAACTTTAGTACGCCTAGTGGCGCTTTTCGGAACTACTTTGCATTGCTTTTTTTCTCTGAATCAAATAAATATTTTTCTAAATTCAAATAAACATATTTAAAAAAATGCATTGTTTGCACAAAACTGTTTTTTAGTTGAAGCAAAAAAATTTTTTCTTTTAATTATATGACTTTAAAAACAATTGTTGTTTTATTTAAAAAAAAATATTTTTCTAAATTCGGGGAAGCGGGAAATTACAGTGAAGTTTTTAAAATAATTAATTTAATTGTTATCTTTTTCAAGTATGGCATAATTCAGTTTACCATGCGTAAGTCAGAGATCTTCCACCTTAAAAAATGTCAATTTTAGATTCTTATTTTTAATTAAAAGAATTTTAAAATGCAGATTTAAAGACTTAAAGAATTAAAAATTAAATGCGTTTTAAGTTCAAAATTTTTAATAAAAAAGATTTTTATTTTATCAACTGTATATGTAAATCAATTAGTCTTTAAATAAATCTGTACTTAACGTATCAAAAGAGAATAATACTTTTGTTTTTAAATTCGAAATCCGTTCAGAATTAAGAATTTTAAGATTTTAACGTTAACCCTTAAGTGCTGGAGTGCAAGTGTTTTTTTCCAAAAAGTTGTCGCATTTTTTGCAATATATATTCAAAAAATGTATACATTCAAAAAATGCAAACACCTGAATGAAACTTTATCAACTATTTTTAACTTAAAAATAACTTCATGATTATGTATTTTTAATTAAAGGCTATCACTAAATTAAAAATATTGTTTAATCCATTTACTTTCAAATTTCTTAATTAACAAAAAGAATATTTGTTTAATATTTAGCTATTAATATTTGATTTTTTATTTAATACGAGTGAATTGAAACCAAATCATTAATTGTTCCAGTTTTTTAAAGATTAAAAAAAAATTTAGAAGAGAATATTTCTTTAAAGATTTTCAAAATAGTTGAAAAGAATCTGAAAGATTTTAAGTGAAACTTTAAAAAATTTCCAGGATTTTTTAAAAATTAGAGGGAAAATTCTATTCATTTAAAAAAATATTTAGAAAATCTAGAAAAAATTCAAAAAAAATTTTAGAGTTTAATAAATTTAAAACAACTTTTAGATTTCTCAAGATTTTTAAGGTTTTCATGCATGTTTAAACTATTTTAGATAAAAATAATTAAACTGATAATTGAAGAATAATTAACAAAAAGAATAGTTGTTTTATATTTAGCTGTTAATATTTGATTTTTTATTAAAAACGAGTGAATTGAAACCAAATCATTAATTGTTCCAGTTTTTTGAAGATTAAAAAAAATAATTTAAGAGAGAATATTTAAAAAGATTTTTGAAATGTTTAAGAAATAATTTGAAAGATTTTAAGTCAAACTTTTAAAAATTTCCAGGATTTTCTAAAAATTATAGAAAAAATTCTAATTCAGTTGAAAAAATATTTAGAAAATCTAGAAAAAATTCAAAACAAATTTTAGAGTTTAATAAATTTAAAACAGCTTCTAGATTTCTCAAGATTTTTAAGGTTTTCATAAATTTTTAAACTATTTTAGATGAAAATAATTAAACTTATAATTTACAAAGTATTCAGTTAAAAAAAATTAATTTTTCCATTTTCAAAGTTTTCAGCTTAAAATTGTTGTGAATAATGTAATGTTTAGAATTTTAAAGGTGATTGATTTTTTTATTCAAAGCATTAAAAATTTTAGCGTGGATCTATATTTTTAAAATTGAATCTGAATCTTTGTACTCAGTAATTTATAAAAGTTAAAAATTCTAAATTTTTCAGTTTATCTACATTCCATTTAAAATTGTTCATTCGAAAGAAGTAAGTACCTTCTATTTTTTACGTGTAAATAAAAAAGCAATTAAAAAACATTTAAACTTCAATTTCAAAAGTTTAAAAATCTAAAGTTCCATTTTGAGTCCTTAAATTTGTAGTTTATTTTTTATTACTGCAGTGGAAAAGTTTTTAGCTTTAGAATTTGAATTCGAGTTTTTAAAAAATAATATAAAATAAAAAAAGTTTAGAAGAATAAAGCAGGATCTTGAGAACTTTTACAATATCTTCTTATAAGAAATTGTTTTTTCTTTATTAAGTTAAAGCAGAAAAGTATTTTAACAATTTTAGTAAATCGCGTATAATATTTTTTTAAAAAGTTTTCTCCTCTCTTTAGGGAAAGTTTTTCCATGCCAGCTTTCTCCTATGTTTCTCCGATTATCGTAACTCTAAAAATAATCCGTCCCGCCCCTATTAAGTTATTTTTTATGCAATATGGTAAATAATTCATGTTTGCTTTAGACCAAATAAAAAATTGAGTATCTCCTAAATAACTAAGAACAATGTGCTTTTTCTTATTATTTTATTTGCAATAACTATAATAATTTTTAAAATATATTAGTATCAGGTTTAAATTACAAATTGTTTAAGTGTAAGGTGAATAGCTATTAAAACGTATGAATTAAATTTTATAAACTTAAAGAATTTTATAACAAAAAAGTAATTTAAAGTTTGGTTTCCACTTTTAAATTTTTCTACTTGTCTATTGATATGCCTTGAACAATTGATTGGGCATATAAATGCTATATTAATATTAATGAAACTGGTTTTTCGCACTTGGTATTTTAGTAATTTTCCAGTAAATACAAAGTTAAATTTTGAAAATTTATTTACATAATACTATAAAATTTTTAATCTAGAGCAGTCAGAGGTTTAATTCAGTTAACATTAAGCGAAGTAAAAAAAATCTTCAGTGTTTTTTATAAAAAATTATGTAACTTTTTTCAGTCCAAGTCGTTGTTAACATTTTCATTAAAAACGTGTTTTTTTGTTAAAAACTATTATTTTTGTAACTTGAAATTAAATTATTTTATTTTTGGTTGGAAATTAATGAGTTAAAAATTGAGTAATTCCTAAATAACTAAGTACAATATGGGTTTTTAATTATTTTAATTGGAATAAATATAATAATTTTAAAAATATAATATGAAATTTTTAAATTATTATTAAATTATTAGATTATTAAAATTTATAAACTCAAATGCAAAAAATTTTACAAAAAAAAAATAATTCAAAGTTTTGTTCCCACTTTTCTATTTTTCTGCTATTTTATTGATACGCCATGAACAATTAATGTGGTATATAAATGGTATATTAATATTAATGAAACTGCCTTTCTGCACTTAGAATTTTAGTTATTTTCAAGTAAATACCAAGTTAAATTTTGAAAATTTATTTGCATAATACTATAAAATTGTTAATCTTGAGCAGTCAGAGGTTAAATTCAGTCAACATTAAGCGAAGTAAAAAAATCTTTAGTTCTTTTTATAAAAAATCCTTTTAGAAATTAGGTAAATTTTTTCAATCGAATAAAAATTGTATTAAAAAAAAATTAAAATAATGTTTAGGGATAGCGCAAGGTGATCCAAGTAGTTTTGAACAATTTCATTAAAAACGTGTTTTCCGTTTTTTTTAAACTATACTTCTTACTGAAAATTAAATTATTTTATTTTTGGTTGAAAATTAATATTCTTTGTTGAAATCTTGTCAATTAATTTTTTGTTTAAAAGTTAATGTTTCTAACTAAAAATATACCTATTTCATTTTCGGCTGAAAATTGATCTTTTTTAGTTAAAAATGCATGTATTACGTTGAAAATTCTTCTTTGCCAGTAGAAAATTAATCTTTTCGGTTCAGAATTCAGTTACAAATTTTCTTAAAGTTTATCAATTTTGTTTGAAAACCATTGATTTTGGTAAAAATTAATTTTTTTCACTAAAAAGTTAATTATTTTATTTTTAATGAAAATTTGGCTTTCTTTGTTGAAAATTAATTGCTTTTCGTACCATTCAGTTTTTTCTTGTAGAGGATTAAGATTGTTGCTTGAAAATTCATCGTTTTCGTTAAAAATTGTAATATTTCGTTAAAAATTCAGCTATTCTCTTCTAAATGTATATTTTTTTAATTAAAATTCTTCCTTTTTGTGACAAATGATTAGTTTTGTAAAAAATTAGTTTCTTTTCAGATTAGGAATTAATTTTTTAAACTAAGAATTTAAATATTCCATTTCTGACTGCAAATTTATATTTTATAAGACTTCATTTAATCGGTTGGAAATTTAAATATTTTTTCGAAAATTATTGCATTTGGTCGCCAATTCATCTTTAACTATAAATTGAACTATTCAAGTAAAGATTCATAATTTTAGTTAGTAAAGTTGAAAGCTGCAAGGTTGAAAGTTAAATTATATTCTTAAAAATTAATTTCATTGGTTGATAATTTAATTTTTTCAAATGGCTACTTTTCTGTTTGAAGTTTTTTTTTTTAATTTAGAATTTAAGTAGTCGAGCTAAGCATTCATTATTTTCGTTGAAAACACCCCTTCCTGATTCAAATTTCAACAATTTTGTTGAAAACATATTTTTCCTTTGGGAAAAAATCAATCTTTTCAATAAAAATGGCTATATTTAATTTTTTTTAAAATTAATCGTTCTTGGTTCAAATTTCTACTACATGGTTGAAAATTTAGGTATTATGTTGAAAATTCTTATCTTTTGGTAGAAAATTAATTTTTTTGGCTGAAAATTTGCTTAGGCGGAGAAATCCACTATAATTTCATTTAATTCATCGTAATCTTACGTAATCCAGAATATTTCATTGTACAGAGGAGGTAATCCGGAGTAATACGTTATAATTAAAAATGATCCACCGGCACCACCTGAAATTTCAATAATTTTTTAAAAAGTAATATTAATCCCCATAAATTTCACCACGAACATCCCATATAAACCCCTTCAGAGGCGAATCAGAGAACATTTTAAAACTCCCCTGCATCGTTCCACTTTCAAACGGCACCTCACTCCCTAACAGACCTCGTTTTCGTTTCACCAAGTGTCCGACTTATGCCTCTCTGAGTACAATGAAATTGTCATTGAAAAGCCGGTCGCTCGATGGCTCTCCATCGAAGCTTCCCGAGCGATTGAATAGAGCCAATATTAAGAATCTCACTTTACACCTGCATTTTCCACCTGTCCGAAGTTGGGCGTCGCTCTGTCAAACTCCACCTACAACCCTCCTCGCGACGCCAGGCGTCCAATGACGTCACGGCGTCTACCCTTTTACCATTGGTTCCCCGCCGTATCGACTCACCAGTATTCTCTATATTTTATTATTACACTTGTTAGCCACCCACGCGAGGTTGCTCGAGCTTTTCTCGTTCTTGCGACTCACCGGAAGTCTCGCCGAAAGCTTCTAACACCTTCACATGTCAGAGTCGCGCCAAAAATCAGGTGTTTGACAAACCAGTTTTCTATGATTTTCTAAATTGCAAGGGTACCAGTCATGCAATTGGAAAGAAGGAACATTATTTGGTACAAAAATTTAAGATCATTTTTTGAGCCTTTTGATTACTCATAGGTATCAAATGAATTTGCGACCTCATAGAGAGAGGCTTTGCCCTGAAGAAAAGAAAGAAACAAATAGATACTTTCAATAATTTTTAAACTTATGTTTCTTTCTTACTGAGAATCTTATTTTTTTTTAAACAGAGAGTCCACAAGAATGTCGATTTTTACTGTTAAAAATGAAAAACTTTTAGAGTTGCGGTATTGTTATATTGCAAATTAGAACCAAAGGTTTATTTATAAAAATAATTGAACTTTTTTTGCACTTTATAAATAGCTGTTGTTTAATCAATAATGGTATTTGAACATTCGCCAATAGATCAATCGACGCATCTTGAAGATGGGAACAAGTACGTTCAGTGCAGTTCTGTGATATCCCAAATATAAAAAAGTAACTTTTTGAAGTTCTTAAGCAGCTACTGATAAGTCGAGAATAGTCATATAAAATTCTTTGATAGAACAATCGATGCGTCTCGAAGACGCGAACAATTAAATCAAATGCAGTATTGTTATATACTCAATATCAGAAGATAACTTTTTTGATCTTTATAAGTACCTGTTTATTGATAAAGAATGGTCCTTGAACTGTTATATTTCCAATTTTAAAAAGTAACTTTTTCCTGAAATTTCTAAGTAGCCGTTTATAATCAAAAATCTGAATCGACAGGTAGTCAGTAGATTAATCGACGCGTGCCGAAGCCACGAAGAATTATGTCCAATGCAGTACTGTTCTACTCTCAATTTCAAAAAGTAACTATTTTTAAAGTTTCTAAGTAGCTGTTGAGTAATCAAGAATGCTCGTCAAAAGTTCGTTAATAGATTATTTGCCGCGTCTTGAAGATGCGAACAATTACATCAAATTTAGTACTATTATTTTCCCAATATAAAAAAGTAACTATTCTTGAAACTTTTAAGCAGCTGTTAATTAACTGTAAATAGTCATCAAAAATTCGTCAATAGAGCAATCGATGCATCTCAAATACGCGAACATTTAAATGAAACGCAGTATTGTTATATTCCCAATTTTTAAAGGTAATTTTTTTACCTTTTTAAGTAGCTGTTTCTTAATCAAGAATGATCGAAGATTCGTCAGCAGAACAATCGACGCATCTCCAAGACGCGAACATTATATCAAATGCAGTAGTCTTCTATTCCCAATGCCAAAAAGTAACCAATTTTGAAGTTTCTAAATAGTTTTTGAGTAATCAAGAATGCTCATCAAATTTTCGTCCATAAATCAATAGACGTGTCTCGAAGACGCGAACAGTTAAATCCAATGCAGTACTGTTATATTCCAATATAAAAAAGTAACTATTCTTGAAGTTCTTAAGTTGCTACTGATTATTCAATAATAGTGGTAGAAATTTTGTCAATAGAACAATAGATAAGTCTCGAAGACGTGAACAATTACACCCAACGCAGTACTGTTCTATTACGAATGTCCAAAAGTAACTATGTTTAAAATTTCTAAGTCGCTGTTGATTAATCAATAATGCTCATTAAAAGTTCGCCAATAGATCAATCGACGCACCTCGAAGACGCAATCAATTATTTGAAATTCAGTTCTATTATATTCCCAATATAGAAAAGTAACTATTCTTGAAACTGCTAAGTAGCTGTTGATTAGTCAAAAATAGTCATTGACAATTCATCAATAGATCAATCAAAGCGTCTAGAAGACGTTAACAATTGCATTAAATGCAGAACGGTTATATTTTAAATATTAAAATATAAATTTTTTTCTGGATTTTCTAACTAGCTGCTGATTAATCAAGAATAATGGTACAAAATTTGTCAATAGAACAATATATACGTCTCGAAGACGTGAACAATGACAGCCAACGCAGTACTGTTCTATTTCCAATGTCAAGAAGTAACTTTTTTTAAATTTCTAAGTCGCTGTTGATTAATTAAGAATGTTTATCAAAAGTTCGTCAATAAATCAATCGACGCATCTTGAAGACGCGATCAATTATTTCAAATTCAGTACTATTATATTCTCAATTTAAAAAAGTAACTATTCTTGAAACCGTTAAGTAGCTGTTGATTCACCAAGTATACTCATCGAAAATTCGTCAATAGACATCGATATGTCTCAAAGACGCGAGTAATTACATTAAGTGCAGTATTGTTATATTCCCAATACCTAAAATTAACTTTTTTATAATTCTAAGTAGCTGCTGATTAATTAAGAATGCTCATCAAAAGTTCGTCAATAGATGAATCGAGTTGTCTCGAAGACGAGAACAATTATTTCGAATTCATAACTATTATATTACAAATATAAAAAATCTGCCCGATCACGCGCAGCTCGCTTCGCTCGCAAGTTTGAGCGCGCGTATGTTGGATCTCGCGCTTCGCGCTCGGATATTTATACTTTGTGCCCAGAATGTTTTCCCAATTATGTATTTTATTAATTATGCAGA
>JAAAKG020054304.1:0-18200 GCA_010014905.2 Druon quercuslanigerum | reverse complement strand
TTTGAGCACGCACGACGTTGACATACTATCCATGTCATTTCGGGGTTACGTTGGTTTCTGAACTTGACAGTTTAGAAGACACTTTCAACAAATTCTCTATAAATTTTTGCTTCATAAATATCATTTACTAAACCTTTCTAATGAATTCGCAGACTTAAAACAAAGTCAAAGAGATCGAAATTAGCTTGTATCAACTCTAAAATAGGATTCGAAGGATCCATTGCTACAAAAAGATCTTTGAACTCTTAATGTTTAACATTAATTTTACGTCCGCACGTTTTGCATTGAACATGATTATCTTTACGTGGTTTAAATGTATCTGCATATTGGCGACATTGCGTATAAATTGCGTGCAATTACGACTAGGGTAGAATAGCTTACCAAAGAAAGACTTTGTATTTGGTAAGATAGGGACGGAAAAGAAGCAGTTAATGAGGCCAAATAATTGGTAAGTTCCAGTGAACGACAGTAAATACACCAGAGCAAATATTACAATCATTATTATTATTTCACCAATATTTTAAGTAACTCTAACCGTGATGGGTGAACTAAAACTTGTATTCAACATCAAATCATCAAGTGAAGTGAAATTCTTCTCTTTTTCTGGTAAATGTTCCTTTTATTAGCCGCGTTCTCTTCAATGTTGATAGGAAAGTCATCGTCTTTGTCTGCCTGCTCAAAGTAATTATTCTCTTCATCTTCAGTCTGATAAGTACAATCGAATTAAATCTATTATCGGAAAAAGCAAGTATCAGTATGAATATTAAAGGACTCAGTGTGGCTGGGTGTTCGAACATTAGAAACTAAATTTAAAACAAATTTTAAAGGAATACGAAATACGATTGTTGTAGAAATTTTAGACATTTCAACGTTATTAATTCACGAGAAATTATTTATGACTTTTAGAGCTTTATTTTATTCAGAGTTTTTAATTTTTTAGATTCTCATCAATCATGATTAAGCAAGCCTTAGAATCACCTAAAATTTTGAACCTCCGAAGATTAAGCGACGCCATCTGCCTGCGTGTCTACTGATTTGTCTGCTCGTCCGTAAAAAGAATACTCTCGAAAAAATAAACGGATCAAATCGAGATTTGGCACACTTTTTCGGATTCTAAAAGTGCTAAAAGTGTTCTTAACTGGCCTTCATTAGCATTCTAGATCAACAGTTAGGCTTGAATCCATGAAAAATGCTATGCAAAAATCGACATTCCAATTTTGCGCAAGACAGTACTAAATCGTATCCCACCCCCAAACGATACTTCAATTTGAAAAATTAAACATTGTGATGTTAATAACTTTTCGTAAGTATTTAAAACTGGTTCTGTTTTAGTACGATTCAAACAGAAATTTCTCGAACTATTTGACTTTTTTATGTTACATAAAAGCTTAAAGACTGCTCAATACGCCAGATTTCATTGAAAATCATTTGAGATAATAAAAATTGTTTTTTTTCAATCTAACATGCGGATGTCAATGTGACATATTTTGCTCTTTTGCACTTTCATAATTAAATTTCGAGATAAAGAGAAAAATGAATTGAATACGTTTATATAAAAAATAAATTTCGAAACCATTCATAATTATTATAGTCCAGTATTAAATTTGGAAAAATTATTCCTCAACCGACTTCTGCGAAATAAAATGAAATGCTTTTGTATATCAAACAATTAAAGCAGAAATAATAATTATTTATTATTATCAATGTTACCTCAAAATTATTTTTTGTAGGCTCTTCCTCATCTATATCCTCCGCCAATCCGTTAACGAATTCTTGAACAACAAAATTTCAAAATTTTAAACTAATAGATTTTAAAAACTTCTTTTTAAAACATGAATATTATTAATATATAATTAATGCAACGAATTTCTCATTATATTAATTAATAAGAGTTTTTTTTAGTATATGAATAAGTTTATTAACAAATTAAATAATTATACGTTTCTTTCATCCTGTAAGGAAGAAAAGCTTTCATTTTAAAGCGATCTTACTAAATTATTCCATAAAGAAAACATTTTACTTTATTATAATTTGATTTATTACAATACAAAAAAGCAATTGTATAAAGAAGCCGATACAGTAATTAAGAATTATGGTTAGGTAACTGGAATATTTAAAGTGTAAAAGGAAAAAATTATTTCTTAATGGATACGAAATTTTCCTATTTCTAGATTTAATGTAAGTCTTGCCGAAAACGCAGATCCGGAGAATACGGTCGTGGACGCGACCCTTTGTTTTCAATAGAAGAAAAGCAGTATAACACACAGGAAACGAAATTCAAAAATTGAAGTTAATTTTATTACAATTAATTTAAAAAATAATATAATTAATAATAAATCTTTTATGAAATTTTATAAAACAGCTACTAAAATAAAAAATTAGAATATTTATATTTTAACAAATTTAAACTCAAATAACAATGTTACAATTTATGAAAAATTTCCAACCATGCAATTAAAAGGTGTAATTTTTAAAGTACTTAAAAGTTAAATTTTGCTAATAATGTTGAAAATGCGATCATGCGAAACATTAAAATCCCCAATTTCTTCAAATTCAATCAAATGCGGATCGAGATATAAATAGAAGACCGCCGAAGTTTTCCGATCGGCAATCGTGCATCTTCGACCGTTCGGATTCAGAAGAGGAGAAGTCGGTTGCGCACGCAATTACAGTCATGTGCTAGGTTACCACCTTTACGCAACCACTCTACACGAGCTTTGATTGTGTGCGAGGGTAACTCGTTTCAAATATTGGGATCACAAAAATGGAAGTCTTAGCTGTAAGACATAACCTTACAATAAAATTTGTAATATTAAAGAAAAAAATCCGCATTTTTGTTCAGAGCTTTCAGAATTTTTTTTTATACTACAATCCTACTGAGATTTATTTTACGTATTTTTTTCATCAAAATAGGGACATCTGTTAACAAAAAAAATGTATTTTTTAATTTTTCTTCTCTCCATAACCCCAAAGAAAAATGAATTTTAATGTTGACTTTTACTGGATTTTTTTATTTACATGCTTGCTAAAATATGGTGCCACTATAGGTCATAGATACGTGGGGGTACGTCTTACATGATTACCCTTAGGATATGAGTTTAAATGTAGATGATCACTTCTGTTTTTGTAATTGCTTAAACATTGTAAATTTCTGTGTAAATTTTTTTTACTTTAGACAAAATTGTTTCATCCATATGTTTCTATCTTCTTGAATCTTTTCATTTCCAGCCGGAATATTCATTTTTTGAATTATTTTAACATAAAATGAAAAACTGCAATCCTTTCTTCAGACATTTTCCTTTATATATTTTTTAAAGCTATTATTCTTCATTAAGACCTTTTTTTCTTATTTTGCGTAATTTGGTTTATAATTTAAATTTTTTGGTGTAAAATTTAGGACAAGTCTAATACTCGCTTAATGAGAAATGAAGAGAATGTGATAATTTATAAGAAATTTGTATCTTTTTTCTGCGAACAACTTTCGTCTACCAATTTGTTTTCGTACCGTTGGTCGTTTTTCCACAATTTTTTCATTTTTTTTTATGTCATTTTTATTATTAAAACCAAAACTACGCGTTTTATAGAAAAGTGATAATTAAAAAATGTGTTGATGTGTTTAAGTGTACCATTTTTGTTCAGTAAGTTTTTTTCGTCTCTTGTGTCGTTTTTAAAAAAATAATTTATTTTTTATATTCAAAATTATTTTTCCCGAATAAAACAAAAACAACGCGTTCTATCGAAAGGTGATTATAAAAAATTTGCAGGTATTTTTTGTGATCACAATTTTTGTTCACTCATTATTTTTGGTATTTTGCATAGTTTGACCACAAAATGGACCACAAAAAAAGAAAATCCAAAAAGTTGTCATGATAGTCTCGTACGGCTTTCAAAAAGCAACCTAGGATAATTTTCTTTTAATCAAAGACATTTATGAGGATAAATTTGTTGGCTTTCTGAGTACTACGGATAGCCTAGCATAAAATTGTCATGCCTCCTTAGGAATGAGTTTCTCTTAAATGAGGAGGCTAAAGTTTGAACCCCAGATATTATGTTTTGGGGATGCCACCTGAGTATCTTTACCGAATATGAAAAAAATCGTTAAACCCCCTTTTAAAAAGCTCGATTATTGACTATTTTGATTACTTTTTGTAGAACATTATTATATCGCATTTTTTATTAAAATTTTATTTTGTATATATTCCATTAGCACTTTACACTATTTTCTTTAACTCTCATGCTTGGAAAAGCAAATCGTTGGAAGTAAACGTTTAAATGTATCAATTAGGGGAAAATTATGAACAATTTATTGCTACTTTATATATTAATAATTTATTAATACTGTCATGAACAAAACGAGAGAGAGAGAGATAATATAATTTCAAAATGTGAACTATTTACAACGTTTTTAAAAGATATTCACACATGAAGACTATTAAATGCGCACAAGGCTCTCAATAATCTAGTACAATAATCTGGATGAGATTTACATACTTTAAACTTTTTCCAGATCTCTTTAAATTCAAAGTGAACAGACTACGTGGTAGAAGACTGCGTGAACTTTAGGAGTCACGGGGAAATTAAATCCAAGTAGATTTTTTTGAAAGCCAAAATACATTCTTTGAATTTAGAATTTAAATGTTCACCAAAACATGTTTTAACCACTTTCTGGAAGTTATCGAAGGCTGGAACATACTTTAAGAAATGCAAGTTGCTTTTTGCTCGCAAAATATCTACTCGATCCAATAATTTTTTGCACCCATTTCCGTTAAATGCAGGAGTACCGTGAACTGCTTGCCTCTCCACATGGCAACCTCTTACCCACATTGAAGCTACTTCTTCAAATTCAGATAGCATGTGAGAGAAAAGAGTGTTAACGACACCTAACATTAAATGGAGTTCAGGAGGCGAAATTATGTCTAACAGTGCTTTATCTTCACTGCTCATGATGATCGGTGGATGGATGCAGTTTTTGTAAATCTTAGCCTGCGATTGAACTGAACCTGCTTCTGCCCATTCCTCAAAATTTTTCTGAATACTGTACACAGTTCTCAAAGGACCAACTTAGTGGAGTGCAGTCTTTTTGACATAACACCATGTGCATGGATAAAGACTGCTGTATGACATGATGCCAGCCAGAATATTACCCATTTTCAAGTAAACTGCGATAGTTCCACCAAAACCATTAATGTCAATTTTAGACCCTAATTTGGATACGTTGTCAAAGTTTTCCTGACAGTTCTGCCCAAGTCCGAGGATGAAAAGCTTCTTAGCTCCTGAATCTGTACACCCCTTTGTGCTTACTTGTCCATATTTTTGACGGGTACCTTCCAATCTTGCAGAATCGTCTGTAGACTGTATGGATAAGCACAGCTTCAAAAAGCCACCTCCACCATCAAGGCCAAATTTCAAATGAACTTGACCAGCTTCTCGCTTTTCAATTACATAAGAAATTAGATCTTCGAGATTTGAGCAACAAATAATAATTTCATCCGTTGATGACCTTTTACCATCCTTGACATAAGAAAAACTGAAATTCTCAGCAGTAAAAAACCTATACAGGCAGTGACTTGCAGCTCTTAGTTTCATTCTCAAATTCGGTTTAATAATCTTTCTGCTTTTAGCACAAGAACGAATAAATGATTCAGTTTGAGGGTTTAAATTAATATTCATTTTTGAGCCACCTTTGAGTTGGGATAGCGCCACGCTCACATTTTTTCCAAATTTCTTCTCTTCAATCACTTTTTCTTTTATTAATGACGAATATTCCTTTTCCTATTAACGAAAAACAAAAGGTGCATCGTACTTCAGATTTTGGTTTTTGGTAGTTTTGGAAGGTATAGGATCATCTTTTAAACAAGAAGAGAAAGGATAACGTTAGGATACGATAGAGAAGGATGTTGTTGGTGTTGACGAAGCGCAAATATATATATTTTTTAAATAAAATATCTATGTTCACATAAAGCTAACAGAATATAAGAATTTGCATTTTTAGAATAATTTTAAGGCTCTTCAGAATGAAATCATGCGCACTTGAGTTTGCACTGGAAATCTCAGCCAAAATCCTTTGTCGAGCAATTATTGGTGATCTGGAAATCTCACATACTCGACATTCAAACAAATGACTTGATCTGGTACTCATTTTCAATTGTGGAATTTCATCAAAATCGGGTAAGCTAAGGGTTTTATTAATTCCACTCTTCATGCGCGAAATATCCTTCTGGCATCCAGAGCAGATAACAGTTTGTAACCTTTCGTCCACATAATTGAAATCGACTAGTTGTTTTATTGTGATTCCCAATTCACCGTTTAAACTTAGCATGGGCTTAGTTTTACCAAAACAGAGTAAGTACACCTTTTTTTGATTTGCATCGTGACTTACTAAATCTCTCGGAATTTTAAAAAGTAAATGAGTTTTCGCATGACATTATTGAGTGAAAAATGTATTGGGTTATTACATTGAAACAAAACAGTTACCATAATTCTATTTTTCAATTTGTAAAAAGAATAGGACAAAAAGTAGTCTGCTATAAGAGACTATTAATTCTGTTTTATAAGAGCTAAAATGATTTTTTTTAATTTAAAGATAATTTAATCTTCTTCAATTTATTTACCTACAACTTTTATGTAGGATGTAGAGACGATGAGATATTGTGCAAAAAGTAAAAGATTTAAAGTCTTTTGCGCTGAAAATCACTTAAAGAGGTCATAACTTCTGAACTATTTACGCTAGAACATTTTTCTTTTTTTAATTTTTCGGAAATTTTTACACTTTATTTTTACTTTCTAAAAGTTTTACGAAAAATGAGCCAGAATTGTGGAATCTCAAAAAAACTGATATCCTCCACACATTCTTCAAAATCTAAACGGTATGGGAAAGTAAAACAATATTAATCACACAGAAACTTATTTTGCGCGCAAAATCAAAGGGTTTAAGTAGAGAAAACTTGACTTATTACTTGTTTCTTTAGAAAAAAATCACATAAATTGATTAAAAAAAAAACAAATATCGAGTTATTTTGAAAGGGGGTCTATTCGGTAAAGATACTCAGGTGGCATCCCCAAAACATAATTTCTGGGGTTCAAACTTTAGCCTACTCATTTAAGTGAACCTTGGTCCTGAGGAGGCGTGCATTTAATTTAAAAAATAATAATCTCATCGGATCCTTTATGGATACAAAGTGGGATCTTACGTGGGTTCCGTCGTTGGTTACGACGTCAGAAACTATTAGGATCTGACGTCAGGGTATATTTAAAATGTTCCGATAGCCCGTTTAAGCTCAGAAAAAACTGAGATTTCCATTGGAACCCATTTTTGGTGCCAAAGGAGCTGCAACAATAACAAACCCCACTTGCTGAAAAGGATCCCAGAACGATAAATGAGCTCTGAATGATACCACATTTGGAGCTCGAAAGGATCTCAATTCTAATTGAGCCTATTTCCAAATAACGTATTCTTTGCTTTGCACACTTGGACATTATGTTTAATTAATAACACAATATTTACCTTAAAGCACACATGTAATCGAACAAAAGATTACAGCAGTTGAGGAGATATAATAAATTGATAAATATAATTTTCAGGTTATGTTACAAACTTGTAAATATAAAGGCTTATTCATATGAAAAAACCTTTTCGTCGTAATTCATCGGCAGTGTTCCCAATTATGGAAACTTTTTTAACTGCACTTGCGTCGCGCCGACATCCCGATTGGTCGCTGTGAGCGTGCAAATTTTAAATTACATAAATATTCAGATTTAATATTTATAATAAATAATGATTGAGAAATGCCCAAATAGAATTTTCCTAATCTCAAAATAAGATTTTAGAGTAATAGATACAGAAAATTCAATTTTAATGAAAAAGAGGTTATGAATGCTGAGTTTAGAGAAATAGATCATTTTTGTTTTTTGCAATGGCTAATCTCATCTCTGTTGAGTTTGAAAATTATTTTTTTTTTATTTCCGACAATGCGACTTAAAAGAAAATCATTAAAATTACCAAAACTGAATTAAGAATAATAAAAGACCCAGCTGGCGAGCGTGAACCTGCTGACAGCTGCAACATGAGGTCAGTGATGTCGAGTCTGAACAAAATATGTGCAGATGCAAAGTCAGACAACCAAAACTCGATTAGAGCAGTTATTGATGAAATAGATGAGCGCATTGAAATATTACTGTATCAGCTCAGAGCTGCTAGATAAGAACAAAAGACAGAGTTAGAACGTATGAAAAATCAATATGAATTAATGTTAGCAAATTAAGAGAAAAATAATACAAAGCTTGCGGATGACTTGTATTCAGCTAAAGAAGAATTGTCGAAAATGACATTCAACCATTAAATATCATTATGGACAAACTTTGGCAGAGCAGGACAGGGATCCAATGAGAATATAGAACTAAAAAAATAAATGTTTACAAACTTAAAGACACCATCATGAATCGCATAGATCTTGAGTATTACAAGAAAATATCAAAAATTGAAAATCCTAAGGCTATGCTCGCAAACCTCAAGGAAATGAAAAGTACAGAAAGTTTCGTCACTTCTGGCACTATTAGCTGAAATATAAAGCTGAAAAGCAAGATAGCAGTAATCAATCTGGCATTCAACCCGCAGCAATGTTGGCAACTGGCAGGGCCAGATATACTGTCAACTGCAGAAATTGTCTAGCTAAAAGTCACATGAAAAACGATTGTCCAAATCCTGAACAAGTCAGGTGCCGCACTTGCTTTAATCTAGGATATGTAGCCAAAAGTCATATGGCAGAGGCGGAAACTCATGGTCCCCATCTCGCGGTGCTTTCCACCATGAAGGTCGTGGGAATCGCGGCTTTAGAGGCTTTGGGGGTAGAGGTAATCGAGGTGCTCGCGGTGGTCGCGGTATTCTTGGCGGCTATCAAGGCCTCATGTTGAAACCAGATCTCAAAAAACAGGTGAGAATGAAATATTTAATACTTCTTATGTGGAATCAAGTAGTTGTTTAAGTAATAGTAAAATCGATTTTGGCCTGTTAGAAAAATTCATCGCAGGTTCAGGTGCAACAGAGCGCTTGACTAATTCTACCTAGTTTTCAAAAAACATCAACAGAGATCCGACAAACACCAAAGAGCCAATGCATAGCCCGGATCGGCAAGGATAGCTGGCTGCCATTAAAAGTGAATTCGAATCAATGGAATCAAATCATGTATGGGATTTAGTTTACAGACGAATGGTAAGGTCTAACGGCACCAAGCCAAACATATTAGACTCTCGATGGGTATTTAAAAGAAAATTGGATGAAAATGGGTTTAAAGTATTCAAAGCTAGACTTGTCATTCGAGGATTCAAAGATATAAATGAATATGATTTGAGAGAAAAATATGCTCCTGTTCCTCGATCACCACTGATTAGAGCTTTATTCTCAATCATAAACAAACTTTATCTTGATGTGTGCCAACTAGATGTGAAAACGGACTTTTTAAATGGCGACCTAGATAAAAAAATATTTATGGAAATTCCAGATGGAATGTTCATAAATAATAGTAGAAGACCGATGAATAAAGTATGCAGACCAAAGAAAGGTATGTATGGTTTACGCGTAAGCTCTAAAAAATAAAATCAAAAGTTAACTCGACTAGTTACTCCAACTGGATTGAAGAAAAATTCCTTAGAACCTTGCTTATTCACTTGGTCTGATAAAGAATCATCTGATGATGAGTCACTTGTATATTTACTTTTGTATGTCGACGATATTCTGCTTGCAGGGAACAACAAAATAATGATGCAGCAAGTAAAAGACATCATGAAGAAAGCATTCGAAATGAAAGATTTTGGTAAACCCAAACAATTTTTAGGAATGAGAATCACCAGGTGCAAGAAAGATAAGGTATCAAAAATCGACCGAGAGCAATTCATTCATAAAATTGTAGAAAAATTCTGTTGCAAATACAAGAAATATGCTCAACGCACACCAATGATGAATGAACAAGCACGTAACAAAGACAGAGTTGCCAGACAAGAAGAGCTGTTATCTGACAATCTTTTACCAGAACATTTTCCATATAGAGAGTGCATTGGTTCATTGTTATATGTAGCAAATGCAACACGTCCGGACATTTCTTACGCTGTAAATGTACTTAGTAGGTATCAGATAAGTCCCACTATGAATGAATGGAACATGCTGCAAAGACTGATAAGATCTTTGATACGTACAGCTGACATAAATCTCAGTTTCAAGGGTTGTAAACATGATTTGCGAGCTTACTCAGATGCAGGCTTTAATGATTGTAATGATGCATTGACTACTAGAGGATATGTAATACAATTATTTGGTGATAGCATTGAATGGAAAGTTCACAAGTTAGTAAGTATAGAATAAGTTCCTACTAAAAATCAGATGGCTGATATTTTTACCTAACAATTTCATTTGAACATGTTAATTGATGTTTGGATTTAAATCACTCCACAATATATTTTGAATGATGATGTGCCGAAGGCAATTTTTATACTTAATGTTATAAAATTTATCATTGAGCAATGTCATTTTTCCAAAGACACTATTAAAAAAAGATTTTGTAAATGCAATTAAATATAATTACTTTATTCTGTATTCTAATTTTAAAAAACATAAAAACTGCAAAAGTCTTCTTGCGCAATATAAATAATAATAAAGTGCTCCAACGCACTTGAAACATTCACTGTGGAAAAAAAACTGTGAACAAAGTGTTTATAAATGGTATAAGCTCTTCACAGAAGGCCAAGAAGTTGCTAATGACCGATGCCCGCCCTGGACGCCCCAGCACGTGAACAACAAATGAAAACGTTAAAGCAGTGAAGATAATTGTTGTGAAGAATCGTCGAATCCATGCAATTGTGACGGATGTTTTGGACCTAAAACGGATATCAACGAAATTTGTTCCGAAATTATTGAATTTTGATCAAAAGAACCTTCGAATGAACATCGCTCAGGAGCTGTTGAATGACACCAAGGACGATCTAGATTTGCTGAAAAGGGTCATAACTGCTGCATCATGAGTTCTAGCCATCACGTCATACAGCCAATAAGGAATATTAGCTTCAAGTTATGCGCCGTTTGTTTGAAGCAATACGAAAGAAACGCCGGTATTTGTGGCGAAACAATTCATGGCTTCTGCATCACGATAATGCACCTACTAAGGTGATACTTAGGTGAAATCACGCTCGTGCGTGATTTTTTGACCAGAAGTAAGACCATAATAATGCCTTTAGATTTAGAATTAAATTTTTTTTTCAAATAAAAATTAATTTTCCTGCAAAAAGGTTTATCATCTGGTTCAAAATGGACCTGCTATTTTCTTCAAACAACAACCGATTTTATTTTTAAAACATTTATACATCAAATTGAAGTGTGATTACAATAACATATCTTAAATACATATTTCCGACTTTACTGATTCTATACCCTAGTGGCTGCGCCCGTTTTTATAAATATATAGGTACTAGAATTTACTTGCAATATTCTTTTTAATAACTTAATTTCCAAAATTTGAATTTTTCTGTATCACACAAGGAAAATCGCAATAAAACACGTGTATAGTACTTCTTATTACTAGCTTTTGCAAGGAAGTCGTGCTAACCAGTAGACCACAGATGCCGGTTTGAAATTATTTATTATGTACTCCAGTGGCTTGCTGATGAGCTTCCTGAAAGCCGTTGGTATGCTTCAGTATACTGATGATTGTAGTATTGCTTGACTAATTCCATGCCTTCCTTTTCGCTTACTTTCGATTTTATTACAGTTGCTTCATAAGTCCTTGTATTAAGGTATGCTATTTTGCATGCTTGGTCGTGTGCTTCTGAGCGTACTTCGTGAAAAGGTTTGTGTGCAATATAATGAGCCTTATCATGCGCAAAAACCAATGGCAGACTACGAGACACTCCCAATATCTGTAAATCGCCAAAGGAGACAGTCCACCACTTTCTCTCCTTTATATTAAATACGGGATACAGTAATGGTTGGTCAAACAAAAGACTTAGTCGTCTAATATCATTTTTCAACGTAAATGCAAAGAGAACATCCCCTCTTTTTAAGTATTTGTCAGCTCGTGCGCTAGCGTTCCTCGGGTGACCATTGAGATCTGGTAAATTAATGGTAGATAAAACCTGTCTAGGAAGTAACACTTCAATATAAGGAAAATGGACACCGTTGGAATGAGGATATAATATTTCTAATTGAGTATGTTTTGCTCGTTCAGCTGCTGGTTGAGAACTTATTAATCCTGTAAGAAGAAATAAAAAAGGGTCCATTTAAATACTTATAACGGATCTACTATAACATAAAGCATATTCCACAGGTTAAAATTTTTGATACTTATGGCTATTGATTTCGTTACATAAGAGCATGTGGGTAATGTAGCATAAGACATCAAAATAGATGTTTTCAAAAAGCCTGTGCTGAAATTTCATATTTTGATTGCCAAAAAAAGAGATACGGAAATGTTGCAAAAGATATAAGTTCTGGCTATAAAATAGTTTTGTTATTTTTATTGCTTGTAAATCAGTGAATAATTTTCATGCTAATCACAGAAGGCATTCGATTCAAAGGATCCTTTTTTCAAATTAGGATACGAGCATTTTATGGTCATTTTTCAATAAATTTAATTTTTATTTCCAATCTTATTTTTTACGATCAAAACAAAAACTACGCATCCTAGTGAAAAGTTATTTATAATAAATTTCAATGTGTTTTCACTATTTATTGATGATCAACTTTTATCCACTTTTTTTTCAGAACTAGTCGCGCTTGTGGAAAAATGAAACTTTTGTATTTTGCTTTATAAATAAAGCAAAATTTACGTTTCCTACAAAAAAAGATCGACAAAAAATTTGTAGATATTTTTTGGAAGCAAAATTTATGCCGATTCATCTTTTTTCTTGTCTTGCATGGTTTGAACACAAAAAGAAAATTTCAATATTCTATTATTTTTTGGGAAACATCTGAATTTTGGATTTTCCAGAAAATTTCAAAAAGTTGTTACGATAATCTTGTAAGGTGTTCAAAATCTAACCTTTTTTAATTCAATATTTTTTTCCATATCGTGCGTTGTTTGGTCTTAAATGATCATTTACTTTTTTCGAATTTTGCAAATTTTTTACCTCTGACAATTTGTTTTTTATTTAAAAAAGTAATTAGGATAAATTGTTTGACCTTTTTATATACTATGAAAAAGCGTACAAAAAATTTAAAAAATTTTTAAAAGTGGTCTAAAAATTTTAATACAAATACAGCATAAATGCGTCATTGAAAAGAACCACAAATGAGTAAAGCGCGCCTAAGCGATTGGATTTTAACATTGGTTTATGATTATTTTAAAATACTTTGACACATTTTATAGACATTCATAATTTGTGGCTGCAAGTTAATCAAAATATGATGATATTGGTTCATAAAAATTAATTCTATTATTTGTCTTTTGTAAGTAATTTTTTTCTCTAGCCAGAATTTTCATATTGTTAAAATGAAAGTAATGGTTACGGTTCCAAAAATTATGTGATAGATCCGTATTAAAAAATTTAACTCTGCAGTCTCTTTTATGTTCCGAAACTCTAGTCTTCAATCTTCTGTCTGTTTCACCAATATAAACTTTTCCACAACTGTTAAATTTTTTAAAGATTTTTGTAAGTTTAATATTAGCTATTTTTCTTACTGGAACCATTAGATTTTATGAATTCGTTCTCGGATAATATGATTTAAAAAAGCAAGAGGAGAATTATTTTAGTCCAACGTGATTTTAATTTATACCGAATTTTCAATAACAAAAATGGTGAAATTAAACTTAAGATATCTACTAGATCATGAATCTTTTTGAAGCCAATTGGTAATTTTCTCAGGTTCAAGTGTTTTTATAATTTTTAAATGAAGTTAACTTATTAAATTATTATTTTTAAATTCAAATATAAATACCATAGAATTTTAAACTCTGCTAACTGCATTTATGCAATCATCAATTTTTTTAATCGGACCAATAGCTTTTTCAGTCCACTATTTTCAAAATTTGAAAATTCGCCGTACGCTTATTCGTAGTACTTAAGGAAAATAAAAACATGCACTTTTGAAGTCCCTACAAGATTATCATAACAACTTGTGTAATTTTTTTAAAAAATAATGGAAATAATGGAAATAATGAAAAATCCAAAATTTCATTTTTCGGTTAAACTATGCAAGATACGACAAAAGATGAGTGGTTCAAAATTTTGCACCTAAAATGATCTACAGATGTTTTATTATTCACTTTTGGATAGGATGCATACTTTTTGCTTTATCCGTAAACAGCAGCATCAAAAATAGAAAAATGAAATTTTAGACAAACAAGACATGCGAGTCACTTTACGCTAGGACGCATATTTTTTACTTAAATCGTGAGAAATAACATTGAAATATTAATACAAAATTTTTTTTTTTTTTTAATATGATTCAACTAAACAATGTTAAATTAAATGCAGTTTAACTGCGAAATTAATAATTTTAAACTTATATGAATTGTAGAGTTCAAAGATTAGGATTCAGTTGCAAACATGTAAATCCACGTTATCATTTTTAATGCTCTAAATTGAAGAATCAATCAACGAATTCATAAAGTTCAAAGTGATACCATTGTAAGCAATTTTAAATTCTAGTTCCAGCTCAGAAAGTTTTAAAAATTGAAAATTGTCTCTTTAAATCCAAAACTTTAATTATTTTCTCAAATTTTCCTGTTTAAATCCAGAATTTTAATTCTTTTCGAAAATTCTCGTTTAACACAACAAAACTACAAATTGTTTAAACAATGGTTGTTTCGACTGTCCTGTTGTTCTTTCAAAGAATGACAGCTCTTAGTCCCTTCCTTATTAGAACGTTCAAGCGCTCAACCCCCCACGTACTAAAATTACGAAGGTTACGCCACGCACGGCGTGAGGAACCGGCCCCGGGACTCTAGGCACGAGCTATTGTCTTGCCTATACGTCAGTACATTAGTTCGTCTACTACCGTGACCCAGCGAGCACCTCGCTCCGCTCCGGACACGTGTCATCGTCCTCTCAGTTCGTCAGTACATCCTTTCGTCTACTACCGTGGGCCAGCAAGCACCTCGCTCCGCTCTGGACACGTGCTATCGCCTTGCCTGTACGTCAGTACATTAATTCGTCTACTACCGTGACCCAGGGAACACCTCGCTTCACTCCTGGTACGTGTCATCGTCCTGTCGGTACGTCAGTACATTTGTTCGTCTACTACCGGGGGCCAGCGAGCACCTCGCTCCGCTCTGGGCACGTGTCATCGTCGTGCCTGTACGTCATTACATTAGTTCGTCTACTACAGTGGCCCAGCGAGCACCTCGCTCCACTCCAGGCACGTGTCATCGTCCTGTCGGTATGTCAGTACATCCGTTCGTCTACTACCGTGGCCCAGCGAGCACCTCACTCAGCTCTGGGCACGTGCCATTGTCCCCTCGGTGATTTAGTAAGTCAGTTCGTCTCCCACCGTAGACCGGCAACCATTTCGCACAGCTCTGAGCATTTGCCTCCGGGACTGTTACTAAGTCATTATAAAAAGAGCGATTAACAATACTTTTCTTTCATTGAGTGAGAAATAAAGTGTTCTTGTGGAACAAATTTTTGCCCTTATTTCTGCTTGTGCGAATTCTAATCTAGTGACGTCTAGGATCGTCAATGGTAAATACGTTGCCAAGCCTTAGGTATCAATCTTCTCTAATTTAGTCGAAAAGTCTCCTTGCTGACGATCCCCTCTGCATGATCGAAGCTGAGCCATTCTAATTAATTTTAGGTTTTCTCATGCGTTTTTCCTGTAGGATCGGCGAAGGCTTACTTTAATTTCTTCCAAAAATTTTCCGCGCTGACGATCCTTTCTGCAGGATCGCAATTTAACTATTCTAATTAATTCCGGTCTTTTCTCTCACGATTCTCCTGTAGGATCGGAGAGTTAAAAATTTAACTTAATCGAATGGGCCACCAATACATCAGAGAACGCAAACTGATTACTTCTCGATCCTTTCCCTAGGATCGGAGAACGTACGAAAAAAATCCCGCAATTTATCTGTTTCTTTCCTAAAAACTTTATAGAGCGTAACGAATTACCTCTCGATCCTCTCCGTAGGATCGGAGGCCGGACTCCAGACTTTAAGTAGGTATTATTATTATTTGCTACTACACTCCATTTCAAACAATTGTGAGGATTAGATTTTTTTGTAAAATTCGCCTGTTCTAATTTATAATTTAGATTTTTTCAAAAATACCTCGTTTCAACACAGAATACTAATTTCCTTTGAGAAGTAAAATATTCCATTCAGAATTGTTATTCTCTTAGATAAATTTCAATTCCAGCTCAGAATTGATTAAAAATGGAAAGTTTCCTGTTCAAATCCAGAATTTTCATTCTTCAAGAAAATTCTTCATTTTCAATCAGATATAATATTCTTTTGAAAAATCCCTCTTCAGATCAAGAATTTGAATTTTTTTCAAACAATCCCTATTTCAACTAATAATTATATTTTTTTGTAAAATTCCACGTTCTAATTCATAATTTAAATTTTGTTTAAAAATACCTTATTTCAACACTTAGATTAGATTAGAATTTTTCTTTGAAATTCTTTGTTTCTCCCGTGATAATTTAAAAAAATATTCTATTTAAATTAGTTTATTCAAGTAATAAATATCTTTTAATTTTCTTGGGAAATGTTTTCTATTCTTCTGAAGCCTGTCAAAATTCTTAAAAAGTTAAAAAAAATTTTTTTCGAAGTCTGCTGAAATCTATATATTGTTTTAAATTCAGTCTTGGGCTATTTAGAGAGAAATGTTTATACGAATAGTCTTAAATAGTTTTGAATATTTAATTTATAATTACTGATTTGAAATGAACTGTCAGATATTTCTAAATATTTTAAATAACTACTCTGTTTTTGCATCGAAAAATGTCAAATTGCATGGTTAAAAATTTAATATTTAAGAGTTAAGTTATGTTTGAAATTTAATAAAAGCATTTAATCAGAAGTATACCGTTTTGAAGTTTATTTTAAATTACAAATAGTTTATAAAGTTTCAATAGGGCGTTCTAATTTTATTAACTGATAAGACTTTCCAATTGAAACAGTTAAATTTTTAGCTTTACAATATAGACAATCTAACAAAAATTATTCTTTTTTTAAGTTGAAAATTAATGATCTTAACCGAAAATTTAATTAATTCATTTTAGGCTAAAAACTTATTGTTTTTAGTTAAATTTCAACTATTTGTTTTTTAAAAGCTACAGTTCTGTCTTAACTTGATCTTTTTTTATTTAAAAAGTGGACTTTTTTGCTGAAGATTCATGAATTTAGTTGAAAATTTAAATATTTTCTTAAGAATTCTAATTTGGTTTCTTGTCATTCAACAATTTTATTTAAAAGTTAATTAGTTTTAAAAAAATATAACTTTTTGTTCATGTTTCATTCTTTTTGTTCAAAAATTCGTCCATTTGGTTGAAAACTCAACTTTGCTGGTTAAAAATTTAACTAATTGTTCAGCAATTTAAGTATTTTGTCAAAAATGTAATTAGTTTTTCGAAAATTTAGCTATTTCATGAAGAAGGCTTTTTTGTTTGAAAATTCGTCTTTTTTTCCTGATAATTCAAATAAATTACTTTTTTAAAGTTCATTAAATTTTAAATTAAATTAAATTATATTTTTAATTAAAAACAATAATTTTAGAACCAAAAAGGTGTTTTCAAAGGATTCCCAATATTCACAAATATTTTAAAGAATTTTTGACCAATTTTATAAGATTTTAAAGCATTTCAATCAATTTAAGGGAATTTAAAGTAATTTTAATTGCATTTCCAAGAATTAATTTACAGGAATTGAGGGATCTCAAAAGATTTTCAAATATTTTCAAACAGAGTTAAGTATTTTGAAGGTATATCAAATAGTCATAAAGATTTTACGGCATTTTAAAAGATTTACTGGAGTTTTCAAGCACTTCAAAAACTATTACTGAAGTTTGAAAAATATATTTTTCAGGAATTCTTACATGTTTTTAAACACTTAGCTCAACAATTTTAATTATAAAAATTTAAGAGTACTCAATGTTTAAAGCTTTCGAAATTATATTTGAGATTATTTTTTTACAATTTTTTAAATTCTACTATTTAAAAAATATATTTTTCATACAAAAATTCATCTATTTTAGTATAAATTTTATTATTTTTTTAAATAAAG
>JAAAKG020054293.1:0-18200 GCA_010014905.2 Druon quercuslanigerum | reverse complement strand
CTGATATCCTTTTCCAACTCTTCACTGAAATGTGCAAAATGCTTGTTAATAGAAAACATATTCCTCTCCTTAGTTTGCACTGAGGAAAATAATTGACTAAAACCAATTTTACTATCTGCTGTATTAGCTTTTATGCAAGTGATTCTACCTTTGTAATTGATATTAATGTCATTAGATATACCGTCGCTCTTTCCTTCAAAATTAATAGAAAGCATGTGTTTATGCAAAAACATGTCATGTAATAAAAGCATTAACAAATTGAATTCATAAATATTTCCAGGTATATAATAATTGACTGACTTTCCAACTTGTTTATGCTTTTCTACAGCAGTCAACACGCGTAGTACTTCCTTTCGTAATGATTTATAATCGGATTGAAATTCACTATTATTGTCTATCTCATTTTTAATAATGTTGTTCAGTTCTTGTCTTTTGGGCTGATTTACTACAAACACTAATTTATCAAAAAACTCTTCTTTTAGATCTTTTTCAAATTTCTGGGACAATTTTCTTTTTGTCATCAATTTTTGCATAGCTGATGAAAATTGTAATCGCTTTAAAAATTCTTCTCTTGTTGCTTCTTCATGTGAAAATCGATAAAAGCCTTGCTTTTTTGTATCATCAGTGGCAATCAAAAAATCTTCTAAAATGTCACAATTCACCAGGCTATAAAATTTAAAGGCATAACAATTTTTAGATCGCCCCTGTTTTAATCTCATTTCTTCTGTCAAATCCAAGCCTGAATTCGTATAGACAATAAGATACTCTATAGAATTTGTTGCTACTTCAGAGATTTTATACTGAACAAAACTATTAAAGTAAGTATTGATAGAAAAACTTCGATTCACCTTAGTGAATAACCGGTCATAACTAATATCTTCTTCTACATAACGGTTTTCTACATTTTCAACCTGTATGTAAATAGACTTTTCTTTATAACGAAGAACAATGTCATTAAATTTATCAATTTTAGAATCTCCAAACCCTAATGACAATGTAGGATATTTTTGTTGAAGCTTATACTTTCTAAGTAAACAAAGTATTGATATATCTAATTGATACATAAGTCCAATCAAACGATGTGGGAGATAACTTCTGAGTTGGTTAGGATAATCATTTTGCAATTTGCCACACAAACCTTGCCTGGATACATCTTGTAAATCACCTACTTCTGCAGGTAGGTTTTGGCTCGTATTTTCGTATGCAACAACATTTCCACGTCCAATCACGACACAACGGTTCTAAAAAATAAAGAAAATAAACTTTTACTTCGATATTGCATTCGAAACCCAGATAACAATATGCGCGCAGAATGATCGCGCAATGCCTTGCACGCGTGCGGATCGTCCCGCAAGCCGCGCCATCACCCGAGCAGACATATGCGCAATCACTTGCGACGCATTCGATCGCACATGTGAAGGTCACACGCATGGCGGTGACATGCGAGTTCTAAATAAAGCTATCCACAACACCACGAAACAAGAAAACGAAACCATAATCATTTTGCAATTTGCCAGACAAACCTTGCCTGGATACATCTTGCAAATCATCTACTTCTGCATGTTAGTTGTGGCTCGTATTTTTATATGTAACAACATTTTTACGTCCAGTCAGAAAACAACAGCTCTAGAAAATTAAAATGCACTTTTACTTCGGAATCGCGTTCAAAAATTAATAAGGGAGCTGGAAAACAATATTGCTATGATTATAATTTAAATCTAAACAATTTTAAGGCCGTGTTTATTTTTTGGTGCAACTGCAGAATAGGGGCGTCACCTGTTTGAACGATAAATGAAGCGATTTTACCAAGCAGAAGTTTAAAATTGTCATTTCTGTTACTACGGGTCTTAAAGATGGGTATGTCACGATATCGGAATAGCCATATTTAACTCATAGTTCAGGTGCTTTTAAACATCCATACGGCCAGAAACATCCCTTTGTCAGGTCACAAAAATAATGTTGTCAAATCCCTACCTATTTCCAACTTCTCGTTAAATATGATCATTACGATATATCGTGACAGACCGATATTTGAGAGATCATAGTAAAAAGGAACAATAATTTAAAACTTTTATCTCGTCAGATCGCTTAATTTATCGTTCAATTAAATAATCGAATAGTTTGTTGCCAAACAACATTTTTTTCCAGCCAACACAGGTATGACGCCCCTATTCTGCAGTCTAACCATTTTTTTCTCAATAATATTGTTCTTTAATTTCTGTTACAAAACTTTTGCGAACCCCTTCCTATGTAACACTTCGTGACGTATAAGAAAATTCTCTCTTCCTATTCAGAGTGTCAAGTAATATGTGGACGCTCCCTTATCAGTGAAGTCATTTCTATGTGATTCTACAGAAACAGTTTCAAAAGTAAAAATTCCTCTTTCCTTTTTAAACTTTCAAATGACAAATCCTTACCATATAATGGTAATTGGATGGCTGACTAGAATTTCAGTTATGAAATAAAGCACATACATATCCTTAACTGATTTCATAACTATTGTACTCTCTCAATTCTAGATTTCAAATTCCTGATTATTATAATAAACAAATTGTGATTTATAAACTGTATTGCTAATTATTATCGACCCGGCTTTAGCTACCTTAGAATTTATCACTAATTAGAATACACTATATCTACACGGCTGGCGCAAGCGGTACTAAAAGTCACTGCTGACTTTGAAACGTGATTACTCATTCAAAAAGCAAGAGAGCCTTTTTTTAAAACCCTTTGGAAAGATTATAAAATCAAGCGTCAAATAACCCTTAATATAGGTATTTTAAACCTTTTTAAGAGAATTTTGAAGTGGAAAAGAGCAAAGGCTCTAAAATATAGGAAAATATGATGGTTTGCTTATGTGGCATTTTAAGTACTGGAAAAATTACCTTTAAACATATCCGAAAGAAGAATAAGTTATTTTGAATACACTGCCGATCATTTATCGACGAAACTTGTGACACGTGTATCACCTAAACACTTGTAAACTATTATTTTCCTCGGGCCTGCCCCTCTGGCATGGCCCAATTATTTATGAGATTTAATATATTTTGGACTTGAAATACGTGATGAAAAACTTGATATTTCTGTCAGAGAATCTTCCATTCTTTCGTGGTAAAAACTGTTTTCAATTGGTCAATTTGAATGTTAATATATTTTTTTTATAAAGAAGAACAATAAATTTAATAACATTAAATTTATCAAATTCAGAATCTCCAAAGTACAATTCAGGATATTTATGTTCAAACGCGCACTTTCTAAGTGGCCAAAGTAACCATAAGTTTTGAAATCGATCAACCGCTCTATCCTTAAATGGTGGCCATTACAAATATGGTGCCAGGCCGGAAAAGTTAACTTATAGTTTCTAGTTTTCGGGGCCGAGCGGCTTTTTGTCAGGAAAAAACATGGCGGACCTGAAATGGCCCCATGAAGCGACGGAAAGTAGAACAAAAATCATTATTTCGTATTTTTAGACTTTTCTTGTGGTCTTTAATGAACTTGTGGCATGTGAATTCGATATATTTTTTCTAAATCTATAAAATACGCTAATTATTTTTCCAAGAAAGTGCGAGTTTTAGTGAGATAATCGCTAAAAACCGGTTCCAGGAAACAGGACTCCAGGCCGGATTTTTTAATTTCACTTTCTGTAATTTAATATTTCAGTAAGTATAACGTGAAAATTGGATACTTTACGAATATTTACTTTTTTTCTCCGAAGAAGAAATTAAATTTTATGAACAAAATATTTAATGAAAACTCCTGAAAAAATAGGAATCTCACGACCAAGTTTGAACCACAACAAACAAACTAAAAATTTATTCGTTCGATTCGTTAAATAGGATTTTTAATTTGAATTTTAATTTAATGTAAATTTCTTAAATTTGCAAATATTTAAAAAAAATTATTTTTATATGGGAATAAGAGATTTTTTCATTACTTATACGTGAACTTATTTTTGCTAAACTATGAATAAACATTTAAATAATCATAAAAAATGCTTTTTCAGACGTAAAATTTCTATGCTAGTCTAAAAATAAATTATGAACTCTCATCTAAGCAAAAGAATTGTTGGCAAAGTTGTTTAAATTTTAAACCTATAAGTTGAATTTTTGACAAAAAGGATGAATTAGCAACAAAATGTACAATATAGGTGATGCACAAATTAAAAATTATTTTCACTTTGAATAAAAAATGATTGAATTCATCCAAACAGACGTATTTTAAACAAAATAGTGGAATTCTTAACCAAAAATATAAATTTTCAACTAAGAAGATTAAATTTCAGCTAAAAAAGATTTAAAATCTTAAAAATTCTTAATTGTTTACCATTTTGGAAACCTTATGTAATATTTTGAAATCTTTCTAAAAATTCTCTTGAAATTTAATTTTTAATCTCGTAACCTTTCAAAATTTAAAAAAAACTTCCAAGTGTTATTTCGCAACTCCCAAAGAGCCACGTTTTTTTATGAGTTTTTTTTCAACATCTTTTCATACTTTTAATATTTTTGAATTTTTGGAAAACTTCTGAATATTTTTGTTTATTTATTCGAATTGTTCTTAAATATTTAAAAAAGTTCTGTAAAATTAAAAGAATTAACTTAAAATCTTCCAGATATTTTTTACAATTTCGGATCAAATTAAAAAGTTATTTTCAATTTTCACAGAAATCTGAAAAAATAAAAAGCTTCAAATTTTTTATGTTTTTAAAAATGTACATTTTGTTTTAAATACGTTGAAATTTTTTTTAAGCTACAGATTTCAAGAACTAAATAAATTTACTTTTCAATCTTCTATACATTTTTTCCAAATTTTAGGAAATCAGGAGAAATGTTTTTAAACATTTGAAAATATTTTCCTAAAATTACTTTTAAAAAATCAACAATTTAAGTTTTTAATGGAATCATGAAAAATATTTAATATTTTCAAAATTTTTAAAAGCTTGAAAAGATTCCAAAACATTTAAAATAATATGTCAATTTTCGAAAATTTTGAACCTTTTTAAGGATTTTGAAAGGTTTCAAGATAATAAAAAACAATTCTTAAAATCCCTGCGCAAATTTAAATTAACTTTTTATGAAAAATAATAATTTTAATAGAATATATAAAAAGTTTTTGATGTATAAATAAAAATTGAAAAATGAATTATTTTTAATGTTTCTAACTCAAAATTTCGTCACACGGTATAATTTTATAAATTTACAAATTTCTTGATTTTCCTTGCAGAAATCCCTCAATAAATAGTCGTAACAAAATAGATAGAATTTATTCAGGAACTATTAAGGCTTCCAATTTGAAATAATGTAGAATCTAGAATTTTTTCCTGTATTATTCGCACCTGCCGTAGATTCGCCGTAATATATAATAATTAATATAAAAGTGATGATATTTACTGAATCCATGTTGTGACATAAAAATAATTTTACTCAGATTCATCTAGATCTGTATATTCTAATCATTAATTATTGAAAATAATTCACACGA
Organism: Druon quercuslanigerum; assembly: GCA_010014905.2. NCBI lineage: Eukaryota > Metazoa > Arthropoda > Insecta > Hymenoptera > Cynipidae > Druon > Druon quercuslanigerum. The sequence goes on along the minus strand of JAAAKG020054293.1, from coordinate 12,722 downwards.
TAATAAAATGATTTAAAGAATGTATGGAAAAACGTTATTAGTTAAATGACCAGTAGTAGTAAACCCCATAACTATCCAAAAAATTAACGGATAAAATTGATGTTGGGCACACTTTTTTAAGGTTCTAAAATAAAGGACAACTTCGTTAATCAGCTATTTTGGATAAAAATTCAAAAAATGAGAGCATTTTCCAATTTTGTGGGACCATTTTTTTGTATGTTTAAAAATTTTATGTACAGCTATTTATAGAACTTAGAAAGCCAAACAATTTATCCTAGTGATTTTTTCGGCCAAAATAAAACTCTTAGAGTTATAGTATTTTCAAAATTTTTTAAATCAATCGTAAATCAATATTCTAAGCCAAACAAAGCACGATATGAAAAAAGCCAAAAGAAGAAAAACATTGATTTTTGAAAGGCCTACAAGATTATCATAACAATTTTTTTAATTTTCTTGAAAAATCGAAAATTCCAATTTTTATTGCATACAAAATAATGAAAAATTTCAAAATTTCATTTTGCTGTCAAAATATGCAGGATACGGAAAAAGTTGAATTAAAAAAAATCGTGATCCCAAAAAAGATCTACACATTCGTTAATAATCACATCTTGATAGGACGCGCACTTTTTTTATCCGTGAAAAATAACATTAACGCTACATCAAACTCACTTTTTTCTAAAAGGTTATACATTAATAAGAAAACTTAATAGGGGGAAGCCCTTTTTTACTTATAAAAAATGAAGTTGTCTTTTCATTTAGACGGAAATAAAAAACACAAAAAAACAGTAGTTATATAAATCATTTTCTCTTGGAAATGTACTTTTATTGTAGAAAAATACGAATTTAACTTATATTAACTTATCTATGGGTTCTACCAATAATAGGCTATCGTTTCGTTACCGTTAAGCATTAGGCTAACATTATTTTGTATGAAATTGAGTAAGCACGTAGAAGCGTTAAAAGAAATGAAAATCTTAAAATTTCTTCTTTTGAAAGTTATAGCAGCCTAAATTACATTACAAACTCTAATTGAAAGTAGTGGAATTTTTGAATTCGTATGAAATGTTTCGAAAAAAATAAGTTCTTTATTCCTCATAAGAACATTGTTAAATGAAGTTAGCCTAATTTTTAACCTTAGCGCAAACAGTTCATCCTAGAACAAAATATCGCATACTTTTTAGGTTTACTATGTATAGGATTTGTGGAAATTACAGCGTCTAACAATACCACATAAAATTTTTAAAATAACAAATGTTGAGCTTCGGGATGCACGATTGTACGATCCAAGCAGACTATCTATGATACATGTATATCTAATGTCATTACTGTTTATTACAATGAAATCACTTTTGCAGCAGTTATATTAATGAATTAATATTGTCTATTAATATTGTCTTCAGGATTTGATATATCATTAGAAAGTAGAACGAGCATCTCTGCATTTTTTTTAATAAGGCGCCGTCCATCAATAATGTCACTTACGCTTGAGGCCTAAAAAATCTCGTATATCACGACAATTATCTTCCACAAGATTGTTCCAATATTCTGTTTTGTTTCCTTTCTTGTCAAAACAAAGATCATGCAGTTTTTTAAAAACAGGACCAATATTCTTTCCCCCTCGGTGTAATACCATACATAACTTTTTAAGCACAAAAACTTCCTTCTCGACTAAGAAGTGATTTAAATAATTTTCTTCATCAAAACAAAGTTGATGAAAGTTTCTTAAAATAGAAGCAGCATTATTTCCTCCTTCAGATAAGAGATTGGATAAATCACTTGATGTAAAACCTGCATTATAAAAATCATCTAAAAGCTTTGTTCTTTTTCCTTCTTTGCTAAAACAAACGCTATGCAATTTTTCAAAAGCACCCTTAGCTTTAGCTCCTGATCCACCTAATATAACGGACAAGTTGTTCAGCGTAAAACATTTTTTCTCGTCTTCTTCCTCAATGAAGTGCTTTAAATGATGTGTATTATTTCCTTTCTCATCAAAAAAAGTATTATACAATTCTTGAAAAGCCTTTGGAGCATTAGATCCTGCTCCATGTAGAATATAAGACAGATTAGTTAAATCTACCCCTTTTTCCTCTAAAGTTCTTAAATAATTAGTCTCATCCCCTTCTACGTCAAACCAAAGATTATATAAGTGTTGATAAGCTTTTGCAGCGTTAGCACCTGCTCCACTTAGGATACTGGACATATTAGATAAATTTACTTCTTTTTCTTCCAGGCTGTTTAAATATTTTGTTTTATTTTCTTCTGCATCAAACCAGAGATGGTATAAATCTTTAAAACCTTTTGCAGCGCCAGCTCCTGCACGATGTAAAATACTGGACATGCTAATTAGCTTTATTCCATTTTCGTCTATAGTTTTTAGATATTGCGTCTTATTTCCTTCCAAATCAAACCAAAGATCGTATAAGTCTTTAAAAGCGTCTGCAGCATTAGCTTGTGCTCCATGTAAAATACTGGAAATAGTAGCTAACCGAATTCCTTTTTTTTCTAGAATTGTTAAATATCTTGTCTTATTGCCTTCTGCATCCATCCAAAGATCATATAAGTCTTTAAAAGCTTTTACAGCATAACTTCCTGTTTTATTTAAAATACTGGCCATACTACTTAAATCTACCCCGTTTTCCTTTAAAATTGTTAGTCGATCTGATTTAATTAAAAAGTCTAAGAACGGATCGAATGTAAATGACTTTTGGCTACCGACCACAGGTTTAGCAAACTTAATTTCTTTATCAATATTTTTATTCCGAATTTTCCGATAACTAAGTCTCTTATTTTTTATATCTTCAAAAATCTCTTTCATCGTTCTGTGTGTGACAGGACCAACTTCATAAGACTCTGAACAACGTAAAGATATTTCATGTAAATCCTCGTAATTATATGGAACCTTCTTAAAATTATTATCGTTTCTGATACGCTCTATAATAATTCTATTCAATCCGATCGTATTGGGTTGATTAACTGCAAATATCAGTTTATTTAAAAACTTCTCTTTTATTTCTTTTTCACTTTCTTCAGAAAGTCTTCCTTCTTCTTTCTCTTTCTGCAAACAAGGTGGAAGCTTTAACAGATTTAGAAGCTTTCCTCTTGTTTCTCCCTGTGCAAAATGATAAAGACCAATCTCATTTATGCCCGAACAATTTCTTAAAATTTTGTACTTTTTCTTTTGAAGATCAATTCTACAAAATTTTAAAGGATAAAAGTCCTCAGAGCGCCCTTTTTTTAATCTATTTTCTGCTGTTAGGTCTAGGTCTGCATTAGTATAGATAATAAAATACCTGATATCCTTTTCCAACTCTTCACTGAAATGTGCAAAATGCTTGTTAATAGAAAACATATTCCTCTCCTTAGTTTGTACGGAGGAAAATAACTGACTAAAGCCAATTTTACTATCTGTTGTATGAGCTTTTATGCAAGTAATTCTGCCTTTGTAGTTGATAGTAATGACATTAGATATACCGTCGCTCGTTCCTTCAAAATTTATGGAAAGCATGTGTTTATGCAAAAACATATCATGCAAGAAAAGCATTAACAAATTGAATTCATAAATAATTCTAGAAATATAATTGGCTGACTTTCCCACTTGTTTAGGCTTTGCAAAACTAGGCAAATCACGCAGTACTTCCTTTCGTAATGATTTATAATTGTATTGAAATTTACTATTATTATCATCTATCTCATTTTTAATAATGTTGTTCAGTTCTTGTCTTTTGGGTTGATTTACTACAAATACTAATTTAGCAAAAAAGTCTTCTTTTACATCTTTTTCAAATCCCGGAGAGAAATTTCTTTTTGTCATCACTTTTTGCATAGCTGATGAAAATTGTAATCGCTTTAAAAATTCTTCTCTTGTTGTTTCATCATGTGAAAATCGATAAAAGCCTTGCTTTTTTATAGCATTGGTAGCAATCAAAAAATCTTCTAAAATGTCACAATTCACTAGGCTATCAAATTTAAAAGCATAAGAATTTTTAGATCGCGTCTGTTTTAATCTCATTTCTGCTGTCAAATCCAAGCCTAAATTCGTATAGACAATAAGATATTCTATAGAATTTGTTGAATTTTCTACTTCAGAGATTTTATACTTAACAAAACTATTAAAGTAAGTATTGATAGAAAAACTTCGATTTACGTTAGTGAATAATCTATCATAACTAATATCTTCTTCTACATAACGGTTTTCTACATTTTCCACCTGTATGTAAATAAACTTTTCTTTATAACGAAGAACAATATCATTAAATTTATCAATTTTAGAATCTTCAAACCCTAATGAAAATGTAGGATATTTTTGTTGAAGCTTATACTTTCTAAGTAAACAAAGTATTGATATATCTAATTGATACATAAGTCCAATCAAGCGATGTGGGAGATGACTCCTGAGTTGATTAGCTTGATAATAATTTTGCAATTTGCCGGACAAACCTTGCCTGGATACATCTTGTAAATCACCTACTTCTGCATGTTGGTTGTGGCTCGTATTTTCATATGTAACAACATTTTCACGTTCAGTCACGAAATAACAGCTCTAGAAAATTAAAATATACTTTTACTTCGAAATCGCGTTCAAACATTAATGATGTAGTTGAGAAACAATCTTGCTATGATTCGAATTTTAATTTAAACAATTTGAAGTACGTGGTTATGTTTTTTCGATAATATATTGATTTTTAATGTATCGACCCGGATATAAAGATAATTTTTTTATCAGAGAAGCGTCACGCGTTACAAAACTTCTGCGACCCCCTTCCTACGTGACAATTTGTCACGTGAGGGCACCCTTCCCTCCTCTTCAGAGCGACAAGTAATATGTGAGCGCTCCGTTATCATTGAAGTCATTTCTACGTAATTCTGTCGGATCAGTTTGAAAAGCAAAAGTTCCTTCTGCCTTCTTGAACCTCAAATTACTTTACTTTATTAAAATGATACTGCAATTTCTTAGATAGTATAACGTCCAGAACGTAACAATTCTACGATTTTATTTTCTGCTCCATAATTTTAGGTTTATTTTATATTTTGCACACAACTCTACTTCAATCCACGCAGGTTTATAATTACACAGGTAACTACTTTTTACACCCTCTTACCTTATATTATCCTAGACCTATTTATATGGGAGATGATGAAGTGTACTTGTACCTATTAGGTAGAACACGTTTGCTATGCAAAAATATTTTTTTTTGAAGAATAAAAGGTATTCGTATCCAATTTTATAATAGTAAGTAGGTTATACAATGATTTCACCTTCGGACCAGCAATAAGCATCGAGAACTTTAGTAAAATCGTGTACGTTCTGGAGTGCGGCTATTTAGCCGCGGCACGCGTCCTCCTGAGAGCCAAGTAGGCGCGCGTCCTTGAGGTTTAATTATTTATTAAAAATAAATCATATGATAATGGAATTATTACAAGCATTACATGGGAAGTCATTTTAGTGTGAATAACCAATTACCGTAATTGGGCTAAGACGACGAAAAATGAGTCTGCTAAAGTTTGTAGAATTTCATTTAAAAAAGAAATTGAGTTAACTACTTCAATTTTCTGTCAGGTTGATATACTTTAGCCGTAAACTTTAATAAAATAGCTTGTATACTTTTCAGAAAGTATTCATATTTTGAGTCCACATGTCCCGCTTTACCCTTCACAGTTCCTAAGTGTTTATGGGTTTAAAATGATATATTTGTTTCTCTTGGTCATTCTTTTATAATAATTACACAGGTACACAAAAAAATTTAAAGTTTTGTTTACCAGACGAGATAAAAATTGCTATACGTTTTTGGGATCGGTGAACCCGAATTCGGGGTTGTTCTGATTCGAGCAGCTAGCATTTCATTCCTAACCTCAGAAAAGTAATAAAAGTTGAAAAATTTTTCCGCACTTTTTTTAGTTAGGAACGAAGTGCGTACGTAGCCTGTAGAAAAATGAGGAACTTTGGAAACCGGTAAAATAAAAATGTTTCTATCCTCTGGCAAAACGATTCGATGCGTTTCCCAGCCTTTAAAAAAACGGCTGAGAAGTGCATCGAATGGCTTTGATAAATCTCATTTCTAGTGATCCTACTTCATTAACAAAAGTATTGGCCAAATGTAAATTCCATGAGCCGTGATTTCTTCTTGTTAAACATTCAAAGTTATGCTAAAGATATAATTTGAATTAGCGAAACATGGCTTGTAAATGAGAAGATCAATAAAAGTATACCGAAGGCATTGTTGCAAAAAACTTTAAGGATTCTGGTGTCAAGAAACTACTACTGCTTGGGATAGTTTTTTTATCGGATGGGAAACCTTTCATAGGCACCCATCCTAGCAATCGTCTCATGAGCAGGCGATTCTTCGGATGGGGAGTGTCAGATTCCTCCTGACTAACCCCCCCCCCCCTCCCTTCCACCATCCCACGTTGTCGGAATCCGCTTTAGCATTACTTCAGGAACATGGGAATAAGACTGCTACGCCGTGCAATCATTTCCTCTTAGAAATGTGTTTGTACTGTACACAACTATGAAATTAAATTATATTAACTCATGTAACTTATATTAAATGGAAAACAGTTCATCCTATAACAAAATATCCCGTAACATATTGGAGACTACAAAATGTCTTAAGTCAGTCTGGGAAAAATTGAATAGGCAGCGAATATAATTTCCAATACAGCCTGGGAAAATATAAAGGGTTCTAAAGCAACTAAAGAAAGTCGTAATGCGATGCAGAACACCAGATTTTTAGTCTTTTGTTTACAACACAAAGTTCACACAGTTAACACACGAGAAACGTATTCTTCAATTATTTAAAACGCACGAACCTAATTCTATAAAGTAACTTAACACTACTACATACAACGCAATTCCCGAACACATAATACCGCACGCTGGGTGCATCAGTCGAAATGTTCCTTATTTACTAAACAGCAAAATTCTCACCGCTTGTGAGAAAAGACCAGTGCCCGGCCAAAAATTGATGCTGCTCCAAGTGATATTTCATTAAATAACTTCCACCTCAAATATTTTTTTACTTGTTTCATTTAAATTTTATCTTATGACTATCTTATTAGATTATTTTTACTGTTAAGAATATTTAATTAAATGTAAATTTACTGTCAATTTAATACTGTATATTCGCATCGCAACTTCAGTACAGCACAAATTTACTTTTTGTGAGTTATATAAGTGCTGGCAGATTGATAATATGAGTAAGATAAATATTTTTCTCTAAAATAAATTGAAATATACATATAAAAATGAATTGTAATTGAAACCCAAAAAATCCATTTTTTTAGTTATATAAGAAGATATTGCATTCATTTTTGTCTTTTTCCTACTCTTAAAATTAAAAACTTAAAAAGTGAAATATTTTTTTAGTGTTAAACTTTTTGGCAGAAAATAACATTTCTTGTGAAAAAATCATATTTTTGAGTTGATAATTACACATTTTTGTATAAAATTCATATTTTTGGTTGAAAATTAACACTTTTCTTGAAAAATCAATTATTTGGGTTAAAAAATTAACTCTTCTGTAGATGATTAATCTTATTGGCTTCAAAATTCAACAATTTTGTTGAAAATTAATGTATTTTCTTGAAACTTTATCTTTTTTGGCAGAATATTAATTTTTTCGTAGAAAATTTATTTTGTTTGGTGAAAGTTTAACCATTTGGTTATAAGTTAAATTATTTTTTATAAATTAAATTTTTTTAGATTGACCTCTTTGTTTGAAAATTTAACTCTTTTGTAGAAAATTCGTTTTTTAATTCCTTAAATTGGAGCTAAAAAAATCCATTTTGTTAGCTAGGACTGAATGTAATACCAGCGCGCTATTTTTCAATTTGGGAACTTATACAAATTCTTACGAACCGAATTAAAAATATTGACAACTTTTCGACAATTCGTCGTGGACTGAATTAGGCTTCTTACTTAAATTTTGTATAGTATATACAGAACAATTTGTAATAGACTATTATCGGGAATTACAAGACTCGTTTGCATTTTACATTGAAAAGTTTGAAATCTTTTATTAAAAGTCATTCAAAATTACTGTTAACGAGTTACTGCCCAATACTTATTTGAGCCGCATGTATATCTAATGTCATGACTATTTATTACAATGCAATCATTTTTCCAGCAGTTATATTAATTAATTAATACTGTCTTTTCCTTTTAATAATAATATTGTCCTCAGTAGTTGATATATCATCAGAAAGTAGAACGAGCATTTCTGCACTTTTTTTAAATAAGACGACGTCCATCAATAACGTCCTTCAGGCTTGAGGCCTAAAAAATGTCGTATATCACGACAATTATCTTCCACAAGATTGGTCCAATATTCTGTTTTGTTTCCTTCCTTGTCAAAACAAAGATCATGCAATTTCATAAAAATAGGACCAACATTCATTCCCAATCGGCGTAATATCATGCATAACTTTTTAAGCTCGAAAACTTCTTTCTCGACTAAGAAGTGATTTAAATAATTTTCTTTATCAAAACAAAGTTTATGAAAGTTCCTTAAAATAGAAGCGGCATTATTTCCTCCTCTGCATAATATATGGCATAAATCAGTTGACGTGAAACCTGCATTATAAAAATCATCTAAAAGTTCTGTTCTTGTTCCTTCTTCGGTAAAACAAACGTCATGCAATTTTTCAAAAGCACCCTTAGCTTTAGCTCCTGATCCATCTAATATAACGGACAAGTTGTGAAGCGTAAAACATTTTTTCTCGTCTTCTTCCTCAATAAAGTGCTTTAAACGCTGTTTATTATTTCCTTTCTCATCAAAAAACGTATTATACAATTCTTTAAAAGCCTTTGGAGGATTAGATCCTGCTCCATTTAAGATACTGGACATATTAGTTAAATTTACTCCTTTTTCTCCTAGAGTTCTTAAATAACTAGTTGCATCCCCTTCTACTTCAAACCAAAGATCATATAAGTTTTTAAAAGCTTTTGCAGCATTACTTCCTGATGCATTTAGAATACTGGTCATATTAGATAAATTTACTTCTTTTTCTTCCAGGCTGTTTAAGTATTTTGTTTTATTTCCTTCAGTATCAAACCAAAAATCGTATAAGTCTTTAAACCCTTTTGCAGCGTTAGCTCCTGCACTACTTAAAATACCAGACATATTCGTTAGTTTTATTCTGTTTTTTTCTATAGTTTTTAGATATTGCGTCTTATTTCCTTCTAAATCAAACAAAAGATCAAATAAGTCTTTAAAAGCATCTGCAGCATTAGCTCTAGCGTTTTTTAAAATAGTAGACATAGTGGCTAACCGTATTCCATTTTTTTCTAAAATTTTTAAATATCGCGTCCTATTTCCTTCTGCATCAATCCAAAGATCATATAAATCTTTAAAACCTTTTGCAGCATAACCTCCTGTGTAATTTAAAATACAGGCCATACTATTTAAACTTACCCCGTTCCTCTTTAAAATGTCTAGTCTTTCTTCTTTAATTAAGAAATCTAAGAACGGACCAAATGCGAAGGCTTCTTGTCTACCAACAACAGCTTTAGCAAATTTAATTTCTTTATCAATATTTTTGTATCGAATTTTCTGATAACTTATTCTATTATTTTTTATATCTTCGAAAATCTCTTTCATTGTTCTGTGCGTGATAGGACCGACTTCATGAGACTCCGAACAACGTAAAGCTATTTCACGTAATTCCTCGTAATTATATGGAACCTTCTTAGAATTACTACCTTTTCTGATACGCTCTATAATAATTCTATTCAATCCGATCGTATTGGGTTGATTAACTGCAAATATCAGTTTATTAAAAAACCTCTCTTTTATTTCGTATTCATTTTCGTCAGTAAGACTTCCTTTTTCTTTCTCTTTTTGCAAAGAAGGTGGAAGCTTTAACAGACTGAAAAGCTTTTCTCTTGTTTCTTCATGTGCAAATTGATAAAGACCAGTCTCATTTATTCCCGAACAATTTCTTAAAATTTTGTACTTTTTCTTTCGAATATCAATACTACAAAACTTTAAAGGATAAAAGTCCTTAGAGCGTCCTTGTTTTAATCTATTTTCAGCTGTAAGATCTAGCTCTGCATTAGTGTAGATAATAAAATATCTGATATCCTTTTCCACCTCTTCACTGAAATGTGCAAAATGCTTATTAATAGAAAACATATTCCTCTCCTTAGTTTGTACTGAGGAAAATAACTGACTAAAGCCAATTTTACTATATGCTGCATGAGCTTTTATGCAAGTAATTCTGCCTTTGTAGTTGATAGTAATGTCATTAGATACACCGTCGTTCGTTCCTTCAAAATTTATGGAAAGCATGTGTTTATCCAAAAACGTATCATGCAAGAAAAGCATTAACAAATTGAATTCATAAATGATTCCAGGAATATAATTGACTGACTTTCGAACTTGTTTATGCTTTTTAATACCACTCAAATCACGCAGTACTTCCTTTTGTAATGATTGATATTCATATTCAAATTCACTATTATTATTTAACTCATTTTTAATAATTTTGTTCAGTTCTTGTCTCTTGGGCTGATTTACTACAAATACTAATTTAGCAAAAAAGTCTTTTTTTGCATCTTTTTCAAATCCCGGAGACAAATTTCTTTTTTTCATCACTTTTTGCATAGCTGATGAAAATGTTAATCGCTTTAAAAATTCATCTCTTGTTGTTTCGTCTTGTGAAAATTGATAAGAGCCTTGCTGTTTGGTGTCATTAGTTGTGAACAAAAAATCCTTTAAAATGTTACAATTCGCCATGCTATTAATTTTAAAGGATTACAGTTTTTAGATCGCCCTTGTTTTAATCTCATTTCTTCTGTCAAATCCAAACCTGAATTCGTATAGACAATAAGATATTCTATAGAACTTGTTGAATTTTCTACTTCAGAGATTTTATACTGAACAAAACTATTAAAGTAAGTATTGATAGAAAAACTTCGATTTACGTTAGTGAATAATCTATCATAACTAATATCTTCTTCTACATAACGGTTTTCAACATTTTCAACCTGTATATAAATAGACTTAGCTTTATACCGAAGAACAATATCATTAAATTTATCAATTTTAGAATCTCCAAACGCTAATGACAATGTAGGATACTTTTGTTGAAGCTTATACTTTCTAAGTAAGCAGAGTACTGATAAGTCTAATTGATACATAAGTCGAATCAATCGATGAGGGAGATGACTTCTGAGTTGATAATCATTTTGCAATTGGCCAGACAAACCTTGCCTGGATACATCTTGTAAATCACCTATTTCTGTATATTGGCTGTGGCTCGTATTTTCATATGTAACAACATTTTCACGTCCAGTCACGAAACAACAGCTCTAGAAAATTAAAATACAATTTTACTTCGAAATCGCGTTCAAAAATAATGATGTAGTTGAAAAACAATATTGCTATGATTCTAATTTGAATTTAAACAATTTTAAGCCCCTGGTTATGTTTTTCGATAATATTGGTGTTTAATATATTGACCCTGATTTAAATATAATTTTTTATCAGAGAAGCGTAACCTGTTACAAAACTTTTGGAACTCCCTTCCTATGTGACACTCTGTGATGTGAAGGCGATAAGTAATATGAGGATGCTCCGTTATCATTAAAGGCAAAAATTCCTTCTGCCTTCTTGAATCTCAAATTACAAATTCTTACCATATGATTATTTCATTCATACTGCTATTTCTTAGATAGTGCTACGTCTAGAAAGTAATGATTCTACCATTTTATTTTTTACTTCAAAATTTTAGGTTTTTTTTTATATTTTGCACATTCCAAATCTTCCTCTTCAAACTTCTGTACTTTTACCTACAATTGATTTCTATTGTACACTTTTATGGTAGAACCTAACTTTCCTGGAAAACTAATTCTTTCATATTTATAGTTTTCATCTTCTGCCTACGAGAATGCCACTTTTAAATTTTAAGGTTTATTATCCTTTTCTCTTCTTTTCCTTCAAGTCGCTACGACCATTCCGCTCAATTGTTTTATTGAAAGTCAGTTAGCCCATAACTATGTCTTAATATTATGGAATTTTCCTTTAGGGTTCTTTTGGGCCTTCACCTAGCTTCCACGATCCTTCCCCACTGACAAGGGGTCTGTCCTAACCTCGCTATTTCAACCAAAAACTCTCTCCTGACTACGCGTACCATTTTATTGTTTTAGGATGGCGGAGTATGTGTTAGTTCGATGGAAACCGTCTCGGGTGATGCGAGTGCCCCACCAGTTCAAGAACCCGACCTCGAAATCGCCACACGAGTGACTGACGAGTGCGCCTCGTCGAAGGAAATCGGTCAGCCCTCCTGATTTTCCCACAGCTTAGGTGGGTTGAAAAGGAGGAAAAAGCATTTGGCTTCTGGCCACCTCCTCTAAGAACACACCCCGGCAGGTCGTGGGGACTTCCGAGCACGAAAAGTTCATTTCACTTAATTATATTTCTTTTTAAAAAAGAAATTACGTGGATATGTCTTCCACCTTTTATTTTATTTTATTAATCCCTCCTTACTCCTACAAGGGTCTACCTGTCCTGTTCGGTTCGCTGGCGAACGGATTTCCTAAACTCCTATCTTACGACGGTGTTGGAGGGAGCCGGACACTAAACGTCGTACTGCTTCGGTTGATTAGTGCCGACTGACTCAGGCCCACTCAACTCAAATGTAGAAATGTGAAGAAGCACAGCGCCAACAGTTGGCCGCAACTTGAACTAAAATATGAATGTGTTGTCTTGTTGCGTGTGTTAGTG
>JAAAKG020054282.1:0-18201 GCA_010014905.2 Druon quercuslanigerum | reverse complement strand
CTTTATGAACACTTTTTTTATTGATACTAAATGGAAATGAGCAATATTTTTTAAATCTTTAAAGATAATATTTAAATCATCAAAAATCTTCAGCAGAAAAATAATTTTTTAATTTGCAGAAAATTTGTTTTTATTATATCTCAAATCAAAAATTCCCTTCATATTTTTCCCAAAACTCCTCTTCGATTCGCTTCTCAATTATAAACTAAGCTTTACGTTTCTGTGAAACTTCCTGCATTTCGCGCTTGCAGCATAATACACTATTAAATTCTTTCAAGGTTAACAAATATTAGATCTATTATTATTTATGTCAAACTAAACTAATTATAATTTACGATTGCATATATTTTTATATAGGAAGATAAAAATTATAAATTGTTCACAAGTCTTAAATTATGCATCATTGCGAAATGATTGCATTTTTTATATGAAAAATTAGGAATAAATAATGTTTACTGACCACATTTTATAAACATCTAACACTTTCTATCAGTATGATTACTATATATTACGTGGAAAAAATGTGTGTTTCAAACAAACGAAGTTTTCCTAATGCAGTTTTTTCAACCAGATTTGCTATTTGAATTAAACAAACTTTATTTAAATCAGACACGATTAAATAAAATTAATCTAAAACTGTATTGAAATAAAAAACATTTGTTTGACTCTATCTCAAAGAAATGGTATATCTTAGATTGATAAAGAATTTATTTAAAGCAAAGAAGTTTTGAATCAATAAAATAAAATTCGTTTAAATAAAAACAAAATTTAGATAATTCAAAAATGTTTTTTTTGTTTTAAAAAAAGTGTATTGAGGCCAATTTTTTGTCTACAATAAACACATATTTTTTTTCAGTTCACACTAACCAATAGAATTTAGGAAACCCAAGAATATGAGGAGTACAGAGCCAAAAACGATCTTCATTATTGCATGACTGAGTTGCTGGCCTGGGCACTGAAAACGGTGACTGATAAAACTTTTTAATATACTCGGGCATATATATAACTACTATCATATTATGCTATAACGCAAAATTAGTTTGTTTATTCATACCATTGTAGAATAAAAACAGACCTTGAAACCGACAATTAGTCTGAAATATTCTTCAAGTCAGGCTCGGCTTGCTACTCGTAAATCAATCAGAACTTAAAAATAAAACAGTTTAAAACTTTCCACATTTAATTTAAAAATAAGAAAGCACCTAATCTATTTTATGATCGTTACTTTATTCATTATAAAAACAACCAATAATATTTGCGATGCGTACACTACATTACGTTGAACCTTTATCCCAATTTCCATTCTGACTATGCAGCACACACCGAATTTCGTGATCACAGACAATTTCAAAAAATAATGTAGTCCCTTTATGTATTTGTTAATTATTATTAACCGGAATCACTACAAAATTAGTCAGCATTGTTACTGATTAGCTTGCTTAAAACATAAATATAAATATTTGAAAATTTTTTTAAATTTTCTTATTTAAATTATTCCTTATGATTTTACGTTTCATTTACAAAAAAAAGCTTGTAGACTCTTCTGGTTGCCGAGTTATGCACATTTGAGCAGAAGCGTGCGGCCCACTCTCCGTGCAACGGTTGGGCCAAGATGCATACAGCTTTGTTTCTGTTTACTTTCTTCTGCCTATCTTGATAGAGCCTACCAGGTCACTAAATATACTTTATTGTGAATATATCTTATGAAGCTCATTCGTGTTGATTTTTCAATGTTACAGCGAAAATAGTCATAGATGTTCATGTTGTGCTCGTTTCTTTTTGTTTAATTTCTTTTGTATATTGTGATAGAGCCTACCAGGTCACTAAATATTTTTTAATGTGAAATGCCATGAAGTTTATTTATGTCGATTGTCGAATATTATAAATACATCTGTACATTACCGGAAACACTTTACAGACCCAATTTGTATTGCAGAAAGTTTGTATTATTTGTTTATCACTTGTATTAGTCCTGCTATAGACTAAAATCAATATTTTCGTCTAGAAAGATATTTTTTTTCATTTTCGTTATAATTGTTTCTAGAGTTTAAGTTTTAAAACGCGAGTAAACTTTTGGAAGAATTTAGAGCCATGGCTCCAGTCATTCGATGTTATAATCCGTTTAACAAAAAGGGACACTGGATAAAAGTGGTGAAGCAAAACTTCGCCAAATCACAAAATATATTTCTACTGCAAAACAATTATCTTCCAAAAGTATAGGCAAATACATTTGCGTTTCATGTTTACTTTCATTCTCTAATGATGCTGATCACAGCCTAAGAAATGTAATGAGACCTACTATCTCAACTGCTTTGTCTAGCGATGCAAATAATAAGTTTTTAATTCCAATGCACGATCAGCTCGATACGCAGAATGACTTAGATGCTGAAGAAGTAGACAACACTGAAGCAGAAATAGAAAATGGTGGTGATAAAAATGTTGTAAAAACAGAACATGAAAATCAAATCTTTCGCGATGAGGAAGCAATCCTAAATTTAAATAAAAATTTTTAACTTCTGAAAGTTTCACCGATTAATAATTCGAAGGATCGTCGATCAATAAGGGCCCAAGAGCTTAAGGTTCAAGAAATAAAGGAAGC
The DNA here is from genome assembly GCA_010014905.2 of Druon quercuslanigerum. NCBI lineage: Eukaryota > Metazoa > Arthropoda > Insecta > Hymenoptera > Cynipidae > Druon > Druon quercuslanigerum. Next base: position 15,602 of record JAAAKG020054282.1, on the reverse strand, counting down.
TCTTGACATTGAGTTAGAGAAAGTATTTGATATTAAGCGAAATAATAGCAACGAAATAAATGAACTGGTTGATGAACTCGAGGAAAAATTATCTAAAACGAATAATAAATCAGCAAATGTTAAATTCTTAACTATGCTACCGATTAGTTGGCGAATTCGTCACATACAAACTACGTTTGGCGTAGCATACAGTATGGCACGCACTACGAAAAATATTTATGCTGCATATGGAATTAGTTCATCGCCTAATCCCAGATTAGGAAAACAACTTTCACAAGAGACGGAAACACTTGTCCATTGTTTTTATTATGACAACGAATTCAGCCGAGACATACCTGGCCAAAGAGACTGTATACTAGTAAAAAAGGATGGAAAACGTTCGTTGATGCAAAAGCGACTACTTTTGGGAAACCTAAAAGAGCTATACGTCACCTTTAAGGAAAAGCATCCTTCCTGCGATATCGGGTTTTACAAATTTGCAGAATGCATTTTGGCTGGCAGTAATGGCAAGCATTCAGTCTGCATTTATGAAATCCATCAGAATCCGAAACTGATGATATCTGGAGCACGACTGAATTTGCTTGAAGAAGCCGAGACTGTAAATCATTTTCTTGGATGACTGATCGTTCAATGTTAGAAACTACCGTAGATTCAGCTGATGACTATGTTCAAAAATTCAGCGACAAATTGTCTGAACTTTTGAAGCACCATTTTCTAGCAAAGGCGAAAAGTAAGTTTTTAAAAGATATTTAAGAATCTATAGAACCAGGAGTTTTTTTCATCCTCAGTGATTTTGGCGAAAACTTTTCTCCTGTAATTCAAGACTGTATTCAAGATCGTTACTCGAGTTATAAACAAATCAAGATTCACTGATTCGTTTTTTACTTTCAAGAAAATAGGGAATTTAAACACGAAAGTTGTGTGATCATTTCTTATTGCCTCAATCACGATACAACTGCTGTTAATTTCTGTATCAAGGAATTGATTGATAATTTAAAGAAACGACACGTACTAACAGGAATAATTTTATTAATCGACGGAGCTCTACTTGTCTTGTATAGATTATACTCATTTTTCTTATAACTACAATTTCATTGTTTATGGGTTTACGCTGGTAAAACTCACAAGATACGTCCGTTTTGGTTTTTCATCACACCATAAAAAAGTATTGGAAAGAAAAAAAAAGATTTAAAGGATTTTATACGTATTTTCTCAAGAATCTCGAAAATTACGCGGGACAGAAATTGCGTGTCGAGAGATATTCATCCTCAACTTTGAGAGTGTACAGGAACAATTTTGTTTGACTTTTTCACATCGGGTGTCCTTCTTTTGCCTAAATACGTTTCCGTTTTTAGAGAAGAAAATTTTTTTTTCCATAAAGCGTGAGTACGAGGCAGATTATCAGGCAAGATACTCTTTACATTTGAATGTATTTAGAAAAAAACGAAAAAAAAACAAGATTGTGGTTTTGGATATATCAAGTTTAAGTGTTTTTAAAAAAACTGGTGCTATTTTGTAAATCATAAGCTGTTAAAAAAATTTATAAAATATTTTATAATTAAGTCAATAAGATAATATCTTACATTCTTATTTTATCAATTTTGCAATTTCATCCAAGGATTTTTAGTCTCTTATAATTGTTGCGACATGGATAACATTATAATAAAAAAATTAGGATTTAAGAACATATTTTGGTGTAAGTGTGTACATGATTTAAAATAGGGGCAGGGACGTTAAATAATATCGGCTTGATAATTGATTTTTATTAATGTTTAAAATAATTGTTAATAACTTTTTGCATTTAGCTTTTCATCTTTTAAACATAAAACTTTTTCTTTCTAAATAGTCCTATAATGCCTTTTTATCAAGATTTAGGGAAAAATTATATAATCTAAAAGACTAGAATTTCTGTTCCTTTTTGAAAATTAGGGGAACAAAGTGTCGAGGCACACCAACAACATTTCTGATTCTAATAGGATTCTTTATAGTTAATTCTTTTTATTTTGAGTTCCAATCTTTTAATTTCTTTGGAAAATTCATGCCTAACTGAATCTCTACTGCCCTTGAATTATTATTTTTATTTTTGAAATTTTTAAGTATATTATTTCTTAGACGCAGTGTATATGAAAACTAAAATTCCAGCTCATTACCCTCCTGACCAGGTAAAAATTCTTTAATTTGGTTTCGACTTGAGTTATTCGCAATTAAGACATGCTGGAGACAATAAGGTCGTTTGGAGCATGTCTCAGTTTTGAGACCGAGCCAGAATTCAATTTATGTCTTGGAGACAAGTTGCTATGATTGAAGACATATATTTATGTCTTGAGTAAAATATTTATGACTTCAAAACGAGCGGTTTATGACTTCGAGTGTATACCTGTCCTAAAAAAGGGTCATTCTGACTATCATAAAAGCAGAAGGTCGTCGTCCCTTGGTCGCTTCGAGTCCTTAGTGTGCACCAGAATTTTGCCACCTATCTCTCGGTCTTGAGACGTGGTTATGCCTAAAAATTTCACCGTGATTTCGCTGGAATCAGGTGCGATTTTCTCAGATTAGCGCACGCCCCCGGCAAAATCCTGGGGTTTTCCTTATGAAAAACTTTTATACTCGTTCAGACCTACAGAATCTAAATTTTTCAATTAAAAATAATTAATTTATTATTTACAAATTTTTCATTTATTAATATTAATATCATTTATGAGTGGAAAAAGGTTCGACCATATCAGCGAAGACAAAGCTCGTCTTTCGACAAGCAAAAGTCGTATTAGCCAAGGCAAGGCTCGACTTAAGACCAGTAAACGCTCCCTTACCTCCCGTGATCATGCACGCAAGACGAAGGCTTATGTCTCGACTCAGTTTTTAGACGCATCCAGACATCGAGGTCTCGGAGACGAACTCAAGACATCACTAAGTCGAACTCAAGTCAAAGCTCTTTTACTCAGAGTCATAAGATAATTTTAGTAAAAAGTGCCCTTTTCAGTAATCCTTCTCAAAAAACGGGGTAGTCTAAGAAACTCGCAGTTGTGATATTTATTCTGTTGTCAAAGTTTTGCTTTGTTAATTAGATGATAATATGCACGTATTGCTTTAACTTCAGAGATAAGAGATAGTGTTTTCCTTTTACGTTTGAAACGTGCCATTGCATGATTGGACACTTTACTTTGACGATATTTGCTTTCTGTTCATATGTTTTAAGTGAAGAAGATAAAAAGGCGCATCTAAATGTACGACTTAATTTTTTTGAGTAATTTTACTTCCTGAAACTTGCAAAGTGATCATACTTAATTATTATCTGAAGAAAATTATCCTGATATATTTAGAATAAATTAATGTACCGGAAAAAAGATGAAAGAGAACCTCATAATTTAAAACGAATCTTTATTATTTGAAGAAAAAGTGAAAATGACTCTGTATTTAAGTGGTGACCTTATCGGCAATAATTTTTATAAATAGAAGTGAGAAACGTATGGAATAGACAATTCCAATAAAAAATGCGATTGCGTAATATTTTCCACGTTATTGAGGTAATCATAAAGAAATGTTACAGAAGTTGTAAATATGCAACGCCCAAAATATTATCTTCAAAATTTATTGCTCCTAATGGATAAATAAAAATTATTTACATAATTATTACAATTAATACAATTATTGTGTATTATCTCACTTAATTTACGTTAAAAATAACGGTGTGCACAAAAAAATGCTGGTGTTAAATTTGTTGCAGAAAAAATTTTATTGATCTTACAATGAGAATATCAGAGAATTTTCTGTCTCATATTTACTCCTATGGACATAGTTGCACATCTGGGAATTTAGGGGAATGTATCATTTTGAGGCTGAATTTCGGCTTATGTTGAGAGTTATGAAGTGGTGAACCGTGCTTTCAGCCACATGAACAGCTGTCAAAGCAATTATTCCCTTTGCGATATTAGACTTGAGTTCGTCTTGTTGATATCTTGAGTTTGTCTCCAAGACAACGATGTGTGGCTGCATCTCAAAAAACCGAGTTGAGACATAAGCTTTCGTCTTACGTTTATGCCCTTGGGAGTTAAGAGCACGTTTACTTGTCTCAAATCGAGTCTTGTCTTATCTAAGACTATGTTTACTTGTCTCGAGACGAGCCTTGTCTTAGCTGAGATGGTCGCACCTTTTTCAACTCATAAATGAAATAAAAATTGATGAATTAAAAGTTTGCAATTATTAAATTAGATATTTCAAATTAAAAAAATAAGATTCAGTGGGTCTGAACGAGTTAAGTTAAAGCTAAAGTTAAAGTTAACAGTTTTAGTCACAAAAATTGAAATTGTAATTTTCTAGAAAAATCTGCTAAACGGTATTTAATCGAAGTTATGAACCGCACGTTTTGGAGTCATAAATATGCCGCTCACGACATAAATATACGTCTTAAAGGCATAGAAACTTGTCGACAAGACTAAGGTTTTTGTAAATTATACTATGGCAAGTACAATTTTTGTTTTAGGACCCTAGCAGGCATTGCCAAATGGGAGAAAATTAAAAGCTAGGTAATTATTATTATAACTTACCTGCTTATCAACATCTATTTCACCCAACGTCCTTCTGAATGATAAAAAACAGTTTTTAATTGATGATTTTTCCCTAGATTCTCTTAATGCATCTGTTGGTCTCAAATTTGTTGCAACTCAATTGAACATTCATTTTGGTGTACTTTGGAGGATCGGCGATTTTCTGTGTGTCTAGGAGAACCGAGCATGTTTTTACTATGCCCACCGAATTTCGTTTTAAAATTGGAAGCGAAATAGAAGACATAATATTAAGCAGTCATTCAATTCAAGTTAATAAAGGTTTATTCATAAAATTAAATGAGAACAACGAAACAGAGAAAATAGAAATCACGGAAAAAACACCACTAAGATTCTTACATCATATCGTAAATACAGACAATTCAAAACATGTAACAGATAATCATGGGTAATTAAATAACTTCTTTCAAATACTAAATTTTTCTTTAAGAACCTCACATATCAGGTAAAATTGATTGGAAGTCTACAAGAGATCAATTTAAAAATCGTTAGCAAAATGCTTCAAAACACGCTCAAGGAAAACCAAAAATAAATACAAAGCAAAACGATTAGAGGTATTTTGAAAAAAATTTTTGTAAATTCAAAGTTCAATTATCAATAAATGAAAGCAAGTTTCGAATAATAGCTGAAGTTCAGAAAAATTATGACTAAAGTTTTTCAATGATCGTATTTTATAAGCTGAATCCCCATACATTGTAAGTCTAAACTATAGAAAAATTTTATGGCTATAATAGTTACAGAAACCTACAATTCTTATTCACCCTAGCTAAAAAAAAATTCTGTCAGTTTCAGAAAGAAGTAAAACTTGAAGAAATCCATTTGTATATTTTACTTTATTGTAATTTTTCGATTGCGAATTAATTACCATACTTCAGTTGTTAACTGTTAACAATGTTGGAATTCTACGACACATATACAATACAATCATAAGACAAAATTACAAACAAGGTATTGGAAGGGCGAAACATCATTACACGTATTATAATGTAAGTGTTGCAATTCGCGGTGTCACGGCAGCACGAACTCTACGAAATATTGTAAAATTCTAATACATAATATAATTAGCGTTACCTTTCTTTTCGGAAATAAATTAGCAATCAATCTTTCGACGCTTCTAACAGAAATTTTATACATTGTACAAGAAAGTCAAATAATATATATTTTTTAAACGTGTTCTTGGGTCAACCCGGGTTTTCGTAAAAGAAATGAGATAAGCATGTTATAAGTTAATCTGAAAGTTTAGTGATTATTATTATGATTATTATTGTTATTATTATTATTGTTATTATTATTATTATTATTATTGTTATTATTATTAATATTATTATATTCAATAATAATACGCCCAAGGTGTACAACTGGTCGAGGTTGTGGTTGTTGCTCACGTACTGGTTGTTGTGCTTCAGCTAGTGGATGTTGCACCTCAGCTGGTGGTTGTCCTACCCTAGCTGGTGGATTTTGCCTCCCAGCTAATGGATGTCCTGCTACAGCTCTTCGATTTACCGCCCCAGCTGGTGGATTTTGCGCCCCAGCTGGTGGATTTTGCGCCCCAGCTGGTGGATTTTGCGCTCCAGCTGGTGGGTGTTGTACAGGAGGTAACTCATGATCCAATTCAAAATCTTCCGTCAGGCCACGTGTATCCCATATTATTATTCTTCCTGATTGGGTCCTTTCTGGCGATATAGTTTGTGGACGAGCAAGACATTTTGGTTTCCAATTGAATTGCTTACTTAATTCTGTAAGAAGAAATTTAAGATTTATAAAGTTTTGTACAGCGCAAAAATATCTCTTAGGAGAATTTACAATTTATGAATAACTAATCAATGTTTTTAAGAATGAAACGTCTTACTGAAAGCAAAATCATACTCGCTAGACCTAACAGAGAAGCTTTTTACTTGGAACTCTAGATTTAGAGTAATGTAATTAAAAACATTATTTCGAAATCGACAAATATTTTCTTTTTGTGCCAATTCGTTCTGAACGTTAAATTTAATCACGGAATCTTGTTGCAAACAAAACTATATTTTTAAATTAGAAGGATTCAAACTCGAAGAATTCAATATTGCTTATTTAAATGGTAAGCAAACATTGTGCTTGTGAGTTTCGAATCTCCAATGGTTGAAAAATGTTTCACTAATTCCTTTTGGATGAATCCGTAAGAAAAATTGGAAAAATTGTATGACCTAATTTGATAGTCAGGTTCGTAAATACAAGATTTAAAATATTCAATATATTGTTTGCGTCCATAAAATATATAGCAGTTATATCAGGCGAATTGCTAAACAGTAAACATGTATTGATATACAAAAATTCTATGCAAATTCCATAAATATTACTCAAAACCTTTGCTAAAAAAAGTATAAGCATGTTACAGCATTTTAGCTATTTAAACATGTCAAATTATTTAACTCAAACAAACGTTACTCCCTGAATCGAAATCAGAGACTATTCAGCCAGAAAAATTTACTTTAAAAGAATTGTCTGATTACCATGAGTTGCAAATTAATATTTCTGATAATTTTTTTGTCACATTTTTACTTATTTGCTTATTCTTGCACAATAAAAAAAAATTAGTTTGCTAACTGTTACACTTGAGCATTTAGAATCAGAATTACTTTCCGGGACTGCCGGACTCATAAACTCACTTTAATATGTGGTGATCCTTAATAAACTGATTCTCAGTAGTAAAGAGTAATTGCACAAACTCGAAGTCATTTGAATCACATAAAACACATTGTATACTATATAACATATTATATACTATATATATAATACATCGCAAGATAAATACACTTGAAAAATAATGTAAATAGATTGCGTTATCTTAGACTTGATGAGAAAATTCTCAGTTATTCTTAAAACTTTTTAAATATCGTCTCTCAAACAAGCATTACTCTGCAAATACGAATTAGTGATAAGTAAACCACTAATTTACATTAATTAAATTTCCTGTGGAATGTTAGTTGTATTCAAATTGTTTGCTGATTTGTTTTCTAATTTGTATTAATTTGTAATAGACAAACTCTAATAATACTTACGAATAGAATTTAGGATTACCAAGAAGTAGAGGAATTCAGGGTTACTAACTAACTTCATTGTTTTATAGACAGTTAATTACTGGGAATTGAAAATGGTGACTGATAAATTTTACTAGTATAATGACGGTGATATATAACCACTATCCGATTAATCAACAGTATGAAAGTCGCTTGTTTATACTGGTAAACGATTTCGTCTAAAATAAACAGCTTTATCAAACATAAAATACTTGTTAACATGTTTTGAATTTGTTTTCCTGAAAATGAGTCAGAATGTTTTCATCTATGTTCAGTATCTAGAGGTTATTTAGAATTGACAAATGAAAAAGCCTAATATAAAAAATTTTACTTTTTATTATTTTCAATATCATTTAAACGATAGGAAAGCAAGATTTTTAAACTTTTAAGTTGTTTTCAAGTTAGCTTTGCAAGCTGCGTACTGTTTTTGTTCTTAATTGAAATTTTGAAGAGCGCAGAGACCAAATTAACTTATTATTTTAAAGAAACCCTTCTGATTTACCTGAATGGGGAAAACAGAACACTAGTGGCATATCTCCTATATATTTGCAATTTTATTTATTATAGGCTAAAAGGTTATATACGGAAAAGGTGTTAAATATAGCAGACATGATTACAAAAATTTATTGACTGTAAAGAATACATGGCAATATAAGGAGAAATAGAAGTATACAAGAAAAAATATTGATATATTAATATCTTAAATAATTAGCCTAGCTAATTCACACTCTATAAGAAGTAGAAAATGATAATGATAATAATATTTCTTACAATTACATAATTACAGGCTATAGGTATAATACAATCAATTGAATACCATTTAAAAATTTTAAAACTTTATTCATTAAACAAAATAATATGCGTCGTTAATCAATGGAACGCCAAGGTAAAAAATATTTGACTGATAATAAGTTTATTTTCATGTTGATATCATGTTTGTGCTTCATGTGGAGGTAAACTAGCTTCATTCAAAACATTTTCGTAATACTATTCAAGTAAAAGCCTAAACATATGCTTGAGTGTTTACAATAAATTGCTTAATTTTATCGCTTGAAAAAGTACAATGTAACTGAGAGGACTATTGTCAAACTTTTTCATTTTATTTAAACAAAAAAGAAGACATATTGTGAAACTTGTACACGAGATATCCCGAGTGAAAATTCGTAGACTTGGTTTCGACTTGAATTGTCCCCAATAAAGACATTCTGAAGTCGAAAAGGTCAAATTGAGCATATCTCAGTTTTGAAATGGAGCCAGACTTCAAGTTATGTCTTGGGGACAAGTTTTTACGTCTTGGCGAAATATATTTATGTCTTTCGTTGCATATTAATGACTCCAAAACAAGCGGTTTAAAACTTTGAATGTATACCTGCCCTACAAAAGGGTTCTTTTGACTGTCACAAAAGCTAATGTTTTTATCATGCTTGTTTGACGAGTATACCGAAAATGTTTGATTTTACGTATTTCTAACGGCTTAAGAGATACTTTTAGAAACTTACAATTTTAATTTTATTGACGAAAATTGTTAAGGGTAATACTCGCTCAGACTCACAGAATCTGAATTTTTACATTTAAAAACACTAATTTAATAATGACAAATTCTTCATTCATCAATTTTAATTTCATTTATGAATCGAAAAAGGTTCGAACATCTCAGCCAAGACAAGGCTCGTCTTGAGCCAAGTAAACGTCGTCTTAGCCAAAAAAGGCTCGACATGAGACAAGCAAACGCTGTATTACATCCCGTGACCATAAGCGTAAGACGAAGGCTTATGTCTCAACTATGTTTTGACGATCCGCATTTTTTTAAGAAGTATTAATGACTGGGAGCTGATAACGATGGCTACTAATTGTTCATAATATATCAATAGCTATAATATACATATTATATAGATATATATGAACACCATCCAATTACTCATCAGAATAAAAGTTGTTCGTTTTTTCATATTGGTATAACCTTTCTTATTAAATAAAACCCCTTGAATTAGGAAAAGGCACCTACAGATTTATAATTAGCGTACAGACTGTACAGTATTCTTCAAGTTCATATCATTAGTGTCATGGAAAAAAATGTTGATCTCTAACGTCTGAATGTTTTAAGCTGGACTTAGTAACTAGAAACCATTTAGAATTGACAAATAAAGGAATAAAATGGTTATTGTTTTAAATGTAATTAAAAGTTTTGTCAAGGGAGAACTCTGCATGCTATCCCTTTTCGAAATTTTGAAAAACTGAAAGACCAAACTAAATTATTATTTTAAGACAACTCTCGTGATTTATCGACATAAGTTAAGAAGTCTGATTCAAGGCAACAGTAAACGGAAAACACTGGTAGTCATAAATATACTTTTAATTTTATTCTTCGCATAATATCCATAGGGCTACAATAATAATATTTGCCACATTAACCACACTTAGACAATACCATTATGAATATTTACATTAGAAAATACGAAATTCTTTAAAAATATAGGTGTTCGTATTGAAAATATAATAAATAAAGTATCAATATAGATAACGCTAGAACGACAAAAATCTGTTTCGCTGGAATCGGTATTGAATTTATGAGCATATATGCTTCGTTATCTAAAATAGTTTTTTTTACCTATTCACTGCGACGTAAAGCTAGAACCTAGAACTGCAACATACTTCAAACGTATTTTCAAATAATAGTCTTTCTATTGGTTTAAGCTTACTTCTATTGAGGCTGCATATAGTTAAATTAGATTCAATCATATAATATTTCCCATAAAATAAACTCTTAAAAACGTTTATCATAAAAATATTAAAGTCATTTTTCACATATCGGGGTATTGTTGTGTTTTGAATGTGCAATTACTCCTCCATAAGAAAATCACAGGTCACGTTACAAAATGTTTGAGCATAATACTACCATAATCAAAATTTTCTTTGCAATGTAAAAACGCTTGCACAAAAATGTAGCATATTCTTATTAGTATGATATAAAGCATCTGATAAGAACTTTCATATTTCACAATAAAAGTTAATGAGTAGATGATGATTTTTTAGAACTCGTAAAAAAGGAGGTTTTGTCAACAGTAGTTATGTATTCCTTTTGTTTTCAAAGTGTAAAAAGATATTTTATACCGTTTATGTATAGAAAAGCAACAGGTACTATCGGATTATTAAATTTTATAAAAATATTTGATTTTCTAAAGAAGTTTTGTTATTTGTCATCTTACGTTTCTTTGAGCTAGGAAGCTTTTATTAAGTTATTAAACGTCTATAATTCTATGAACCCTTTCTTCAGAGCCAAAGAACAAAACAGTAAAGTCTATAAATTACCCTACAAAGTATGTACATATAGTACATGTAAAAGTGGCCAAATTTACTGTAAATAATTTTTTTCCAATTTTAACAGATTTAAAAAAATTAATTTTTCTCTGTGTAAGCTTTAAAGAATCTTACTTTATTTATGAAAATTAGCAATATCATGAAATTTTAGGATATTTAGGTAAGGATTGCTAATTCAGGACATCAGGCAAATTATGTAAAACTTTACAACTGCTATGGGTACCAGGCAATAATGCTTCCGTTCAAGAGTATTACGGAGTATTTAAAATGTTATCATATTTATATTGTTTTTCATTATATTTAGTGACGGTTTTGGGTTAATTCTGGCGGAGGATTATTTTGCCGAGGTGTTCTTTGCCTCTAAATAAAATCGATATTTTCATATAGTTTACCATTTTAGTTCACTTCTGGCTGACTTGGGGTTTTCAGTTTAATTAGTCTGGTATCTCTCCATATTATTTTATTTACTTGGGATGTTGGCCGCGAAAAATTACTGTAAGCCTGTCGGTATGCTCTTGAGGCTTAAAGCAACACTTCTTGAACTGAGCACTTAATTCTGGAACAAGAAATTCAAGATCTGTAAGACTTTTCTGCTCTGAAACATAGCTAATAGTAGTAATTAAATGATTTTGAATAATTATTAATATTTGTTGAAACGAAACTTATTTCTGCGAAGACGGACAGTTATATTCTCCAAAACTGAATGGAAACTTCAAACTTGCAATCGATTAGCCAGTAACACTTCGGTATGCACTGATAGGTCCCAAAAGGAAAGAAAATTCTTTAAATTACAAATATATTGAATTTTTTTTTAAATTTCTGACTTGCGGTACGAGAAAATGGCACAAAAGTAAAAATTTGTATTCTGTTCCACAGAAACATAAAAAATTTCAAAAAAATCTAAAAGGCATTCGTAACATTTTTAACTTTATTTATACAATAAGAAGGCCACATTCAGAAATTTTTAAAGTGACTTAAGACTGCTCTCTCATGGTTTAAACAAAGGTGAGAAAAATAATAACTTTGTACAATTTTGAAGTTATAATAAATCAATATGTGCTCAATAGTGCATACTCAGGATCTACTTGCGCTACTTTTCAACGGAGTTTTGTTTTTAATTATTAAAAATTTTATTCTTTGTATATTTTCCTTACTTTTCACACGACATTGCAATTATTTAGCAAACGGTGTAAATAGTGTTTGCCTTGAATAAACTTAATCAAGAATAAAATTAAGTGCATGTAGGTTTTTTAATTTAATGTTTTTAATGAATGCACAATATCCTTTGCAGTCTCTCTAAGTCGAAATTGGCTAATTGAAATTAAAATTAGCTAATAAATAATAATGTTTTATGGATTCAATCATTGAAAGGAGATTCACAAGATATTAAAAGAAAATTACTAATTCAATTAGTCAAAATATTTCCTAATTTAATGAATTAAAACTATATGCTTGTTAACCATTATTTATTAATTTATATAATACACAATTAAAAAATTATAAAAAGCGAAATCCGGAAAAATAGAAAAGTTTTATAAAACGAAGCGGTGGCTTAATATTTTTAATTCTATTAGAACGATATGAAGGTCATTTTCTGACATTTTAAACGTGATGTAGCCTGCCTTTATTATAAAACGAACTTAGGTATGTTAGGAAACTTAATTAATAAATAGTTAAATTTTACATATTTTATTAGCGAAAAGTGAGTCAATAAAGATTATTGAACAATTATTAATTCGAGTTGTCAAGATATTTGCTACATTTAGGTTGAAACAGATAGAACAAATGTTTTTCTAAATATTCATGGAATATTCCAATGAAAGCTTAGGAGAGCTTAGCCCCAGCACATTTTTTGGAATTCTTCGAAGCATCCATTGGAATTTTCCAGGGATGTTTAGGGAAAATTTTTCACTATCTGGAGAAAAACAACAAATTTCTAGGTAAAAATGTAAAAACTTTACAAAAAAACAAAATATAATCCTCACACCGATTTCATAATAATTTTTACCTGCAACAAAAATTAACTTCACGCTTTAAGATTTACCCATTACATGGGGAATGGTTGCCATGTCAACTCTATCAAATCTTGTTTTGTTTCGAAGCGAAAAAATTCAATTTTATGTACTTGAAAATTACCCGCATTTTTCCATTTTGGAAATATTTTCTTATGATTATTATTGCACAAAGTAAGGAAAAATAAAGAGTATTAATTAAAAGGCTGCAAATAAACAATGACTTTTCGTACGAGGAAATGTCACGCTAGTCAACATTTTTATCTTGTATCAAAGATTAATAAAAAAAAACTTGTCGGTCTGGGTGATTTTTTATTAAGAAATAAAAAATCTAGACGTCGTCCTCTGAAGAATAGCAATTTTTCCACAGAAATTCACAGAAAAAGTTTCCATTTGACCGAAGGATTTCTTTTTGCCCCAAGAGATCTGACTTTAATATAGATAATATAGAAGTTACAATTCTTATCTAAAAAAATAGTTTCTAAAATACTACTGAGCAAATATATCAATTTTATTAAAAATCGAAGAAACTACGGAAAGCAAAAAAATTTTCTTTGTGTTCTAATGAATTTTATTTGTTAATAATTCATTCAGTTGTTAAAATAATTGTTGGAACAAAAACGGAACACGATTTTAAAAAAATGATCAAGATATTCGTAATTCTGCTGGGGCTTCTTTTGACCTGTTCAACAAATGGACCGAAATGTCACCTCTATGGAGATTTATTCTCAATATTGAAACTGATCTAAGCCACATTTTACATTAAAAAATATATACATTGAGTACAGTTTTAAATAGAAAGTAAATTATTTCTAAATAAGAGTCTAAAATTTCTAATGATTGAATTTTTGTGAAAAAAATTAAAAGTTATTTTGTATCGGTCACATTTAAAAATAAATACTTTTTCTGTTAATAATTATATTATACTCACAAATGGGATTAAGGAAAACCATAAGTGTAAGAAATACAGAGCCAAGAATTATCTTCATTGTTTGAAGTTCCTGATTCCGAAATCTAAACGTTGATTATTATATTTTTAGGAAATATTTGCAACTATTAAATATCAGGCGGTGACTTCGCTTCACTTATATAATGCAAACTTATAAAATAAGAGTAGAAGGAGTAATATTGTTGATATTTGATGTCTGAATGTTAGAAACTAGGTTTAGTACCCGTAAATCATTAAACAATCTTGAAAACCATAACTTTAAATTATTGAGGCTTATAAAGGATTATAATGTGTATAATTATAAATTTCGTTTAAAAATTGACGCAATTCTTGCATTATTCTTACATGTGTAATTTACATTGTGAAATTATGTGGGTTTACTTGCGAAAAATATTCTAGGTGATTTTACAGTTTTTTAGGAAATATCCGTCTCCATGTAATTTTACAAGATTTTGTAATATTTTGGTAAATTTCCGAGGATATAAAACATTTTTAGAGCATTTTAAAATATTACAAGGAACTAATAATTGATTTCCATATTCGGGAGGGATTGAAAAGAATTGTCGGCATCTCAAAAAAAAAATTAATAAATAAGAAAAAAAGGCTGAACCTTAAAACATTTAGAGGGATTTTTAAAAATATGAAAGGATTCGAAATATTTAGGGTATTTTAAGGAAGTTTTAATTCATTTTGCAACTAAATTGTATTTGAACGGATTTTAAATATCTTAAAATATTGTTTAAATCTACAAAAAATCTCTTAATCTATTTTAAGTTTATTTCAAATCTAAAATCAAAGAAAATATTTCAAAGGCTACTATTTAAAAAAGAAAACAGACTAGAGTTTAAACATTAACTTCATATTTAGAACGATCAGAAAATTCTAAGAAGAAGAAACCCCCAAAAAAGAAACATCCTATCGAATAGGCAAGAGGTCTTAACTTGTTCAATTTCACGCAGTCCGTCCTCAAGTATAGCTAGAAATTATTTTCTATTTATATTTCGCGTAGAAGTATTGTCCAAACGTCTTGTGATAACCAAATTTTAAACTTCAAAAAATTAAATTGAAAAAAATACACGCTTGTAGATAATGTCAAGATGGAACTTTTTTCTGTTTAAAGTTTTTCTTTGCGATGTATATTTTTAATAATAACATCGAAAAGCGGATGAAAATATTTAGCTAAATTCAATTACATTCTAAAACATAAATCGTCTCCAGTCAGCCAAATATTATTGAAACTGTTTGAAATTTGGTATACATACACACTTTACCCTAGCGATGCCTACAAAATGAAGGTAAAAGTTAAGAAAATTAATTGTTTAATAATAATTAATTGCAAATGGAGATCTGACAGTAAGCACGTTTTTCTAGCTTCGGCCAAGAAAAGTATCGAGGGAACTTTAGAGTTGAAACAACTTTCAGTGAGGCATTTGTTCCGTACTATTGGAGGAAGATTTCTGGAAATTTTTATATTAATTCATTGGAAATTGACGGAAATATCAATTTTTCAAAGAAATCACGCGACGCCGTCTACGACTGTATCGTTAGCAGATTCAAGCGCTTCTCCACGTTAGGACTCTCGGCTGTACACTTTCCTATAAAGTACTCGGTCTTTTCAAAAAGTATTATTATTATTATTACACCATTAAGCCGTTTCCCTTTCGGGCTAGGCGTGACTCACTCGGTAGGGAGGGGAGTAGTGTGA
>JAAAKG020054281.1:0-42610 GCA_010014905.2 Druon quercuslanigerum | reverse complement strand
CATGACAGAACAGTTTGAAATGATTTACAGAATAGTTATTGTTAATTCACCGAATTTTTCTCATATCCGCCACAACGCAAAGTTCAGTAATTCCTCAAGTACAAATTTTTTCCGTGTACGCTCAATCCTGACATCGAAGAAGCTCGATGATGGTGAACCGAAATTTTTCGAAATGCGTCGCGAAATGGAGCAAAAACTGGAGCAAATTAAGACCGCATGTGCGTGAACTGACTATGAGACTGTAGTTGCAAACAGCCGACATTAAACTTTAAAAAAATACCAAGTCCTGAAAGCTCATAAACTTGGTTTTGTCTTTTTAATCAGAATTCTCATAAATAGCAAGCAAGTACAGAGGCAGCAGCGTTTAATAAAGGTGGGCAGGTGTATGCAAGAGCTTCACATATAAAATAGTGTTTTATTTTTAATTTCAAAATTAGACATTCGGAAGCTAAAAACCAAAATATAGGGATTTTTACAATTATAAAAATCTTAAATTTGCTTTGAAAAATTCAAAATACGTCATATTTTGTGTCTATCTGGTAAACTAATAGTGATACGTACAATTTTTTTTTAGTTTTTTAAACCACGGTTTAATTTTTTTACATTTGACTATTATTTTCGTATGCACTTTTCGTCATTTTCAAATGTGTGAAGAAAATTTGTTCAGAATGAAATTTCCCTTAAGTCCAAACAGAATTTTGCAATTAGTGCTTATTGATGAACTAAATACATCGATAGGAAACGGAAAATTTGGTAAAAACGCAAAATTTGGTAAAAAACGAGAAAAACTAATAGACAAAAGCTTGTAAAAGTGAATAACAACTTATAGGTGTATTTTTAAGCGCCAAACCATCGATGCTAGAAGGGATCTGCGCCATTATTAACGCAAATTGTGAGTGAATAATTAAAGGGGATTAATAGGATGGAGAATTACGAGAAGAGAAGCGAAAATGTAATCCCCAAGTGATCACGAAGTATGTGCTGCATCGTCGAAACGCAGCTTTGTTCAAATTCGCTTGAGTTTTTCCACACTTTGTTCTCTAAAAAAGATGCTGTAAATTTTATAAAAATTTTTCAGATGTCAATAATAAAGAGTGCGAATTTGAACAAAAAAGTAATTGGTATTTCAATGTGAATTTTTGAGAAAGTTGTTATGAATAATTAGATAAGGTTTTTCAAAAAAAATGAATGATTGAAAATACACGAAAATACGAGATTTTCTCCGGTATTTTAACATAAACTAACCAGAGAGTTTTGGGTTCGGAGCCTCCCTAGGGAGACAACCTCTTGATTTCTCCATCGGCAATCAGTCTGCTTTTGCTCGCACCTAGATCCTCGTAGGTTCTCCCTTGTCTGGCAGGCGTTAAAAGCATTCTTGAATTATTTAATCACGTATAATTATACATGTGTATGTACGCCATTTTGCGAGCAAACATTAGAGTATGTGTTTTTAAATTTGATGAAATGTTTCTTCGCTTTGTAAAACGTTAATAGAAAAATCTGGGTTAATACTTTATAAGCTTTACAGAACAATATTGTTTAGACTTGGTAACTATTCCGAAATGGGTTTGCTTTAAATTTGGAAAATCTTTCTGAATTGAGGCTTAATGAGTATAACCATAAGACCTCATTACCTGAATTTCCGAATTAAGTCTGAAGTTCCGACAAATTGGACATAGAATTAGATGAATTTTGCTTCAGTCTTGACAAATTTGACTGAGTTTGATGCCAGCAGTTTTAACTATACTTTATTACTGTGTTTTACGAATATAAGTGCAAAGGTATAATTTGTGGAATTTTGCTTGAACTAGTTTATCCTTTATTCGTAGGCAGTGGCGCCGAGACAAGGGGTATTTGCCCTAATTGTTGTTTACTTTTCTAATATTTTTGTGACTAGCAGTCATTCATTCAACAGCCTAAAACATTTCCAGTGCAAAAACAAAAAAATTTATATGCGAAAGGGCCAAAATTTTGAATTTGTTTATAAAAATTTAAATTGTTATATTTTATCAAATATTATTCAATATTTATTATTTTGAGAAATACCTAAAGTCGTTCTGGCGATTGATAGACTAATGAGGAACTTATTTGTATTCTATAAGTCCTAAACATTCATTTAAGGCAATAGAATATTTATTAATCAGTTATTAAAGCGTAAAACATTTTTATGTAAAAAATTTCAGTTTTTCCATACTTTGAGTGAAAAAATTATTAATAAACAAGTAGAAGAGATTAAAGTTTATAGCCTCAAGCTCTTCAGAAATTAATGAACTTTAATTTAAAAAAATTAATAATCGGACCAAAATTGAAGGCTCTAAACATTTTTGAACGAAAAAAGTGCATTTCCTCCCACTCTGCACCGCCCGGCTCGGGCTTGGAAGGTGTCGGCTCCTTAAGCGTAATTGTAAGTTGTTAAATAAACCTCTTTTTGTTTAAATCGTTTTCTTCTCATTGACTTCATCTATTTGTCGACAATTCCAATTCCTCATCCTGCATTAATTTGCGACTCCCGTCACAAACTTGACGCCCTTCTAAAAAAACCTACAATCCCTTCAAAAATCCTCCCGGTCGAGAGCGCAAGTTATTCAATGATGATGAAAACGAAAAATTAAGGTTACTGCATGTGTGCCATTTAGAAGATTTTTAATTGGAATTTTGATTTTAAATGAATTCTTGGAAATTGATGCAAATTTTGATCGAAAATGTTTTAGAAAAGTGCGGGTAGGATATATGTGTAATTTAGACCGAAAAAATGCAGGTAGACAGTTATATATGCCTGTTAAAATAGTTGGTATACTTCGCGTGTTCGCAATCTCTGCCATCTTTAACAAAATATAAAACTACCCTGAGAAAAAACGCCAAATCTGTACTCCTTGTAGCAGGATTGGATAAGTGAGGGGTTTAAAAAACATAAATCTAAACAAAAATATCAATGATACGGATAGGTAAAAACGGAAATGAATTTTGAAAAATAAAAATGTAAGAATAGATTAACTAGTAGGAAAAAACTAGACAAATTGTGAAGAAAAAGAACGAAAGTTAGAAAAAGAAAGCGGCGTCGGTAACAGAAATTGACGCGCGAATTTAGAAGTTGAGTGACGCATCCCCCAGTAGTAAAATCCGAGATGCTTACTTAAGTGAACGTGCCGGTTCTTAGTCAGCCCATAAAAACCACTGAGCTAATCGATAAAGAGTTAAAGAAGAATAAAGAAACTCGAATGCATTTAAGATCAGGAAAATAAAAATTATTCCGAAAATGACAAATCCGGTAGAAAAAGTAAAAGGAAGTAGGAAAACCAATGTCATTCCGGAAATTATACTTGAAGAAAATAATGCGAAAGACATTTCGAGTAATTTAGAAAACGAAAATAAAGATAATCATTCGGTCGAAAGAGAAAATGCAAGAGAAGAAATAAATACAAACCTAGAATTCATAACTGTAAGAAATAGAGATTTAGAATGGGGGCGGTACAAGCAAGGCAAGCGAAAGGTGCAATACCAAGAACGTTAACACAGACACAAACACAGACAGAAAGTACACCCAACACAAACAGACAAAACCGTAACCAACACAGACGCAAAATGGGAATAATGTCCCCAAATACCGAGAATACTTCAGGTAATTGGAGGATAGAAGAAGAAAATTATAGAAATTTAGAAAATAGTGAATTAGAAATGAGTAGAATGGATAGAGAAATTGAAAACAAAAGAAAAGAACTTGAAAGATTAGAAAAAAACAGAGAAAGATTAGAATCGAGTCAGTTAGAACAAGAAGAAACACTTGGAAAGGAGAAAGAAAGAATAGATAGAGAAAGAGCAGAGGAAGCAAAATTAGGTGGCGAAAGATTGGTCATTGAATTAGAAAGGCAATAAAGATAAAATGCAAGAATTGATAATAAAACTTTCAGAACTGATTTTTTTATAGAAAATAATAATGAATTTTGGAATAAGGCATAAGAATTAATTAATTTTGAAGAAAATAAAAGCAATAAAATGAAAATAACAGAACTTTCAGAAGAAATTAAAAATTTAAACGATAAAATGGATAGAATTTTAAATACAACACAACATTTATTCAATCAAAGTAATATTATAAACTTCAAGACCTAATTCAATCTTTGGACAGGTATCCGAAATAAACCAACATGCCCCCGATGATTACTTAAAGTCATTTTAATGTGAACCTCTATTGACTCTTAGTTTACAACGACAACAATCCAAATTCGCCGTTCCAGCTTACACACGCTACTGGACGCCACGACTGGCTTACCATTTATTTTCAAACCGACTATGAGCCCCAGCTCTCGCGACAACTCGCTTTCTTTGAATGACAAGCACTATCGACCCTTCGATTGTTTTTTCCAGACTTACTCTAACTCGCGCGTCTCTCCAACCCTTCTCCTCTCTTTTCAGCACTGCTACAAACCACGATACCAAACACTTGAAATTATATTTATGACAGTAATCAATCAAAAAATGTGCAACATACGGTTCATTCCAAAGAAACAGATTTCGAATTTAACTATCAAAGACACGCGTTAACAGATGCACGTAAAAGAATAACAAATAATAGAAGCAGCGGTCACGAGAACGAATACTCATTACCGAGACCGGTGCAAAGGCAATCAATCATAAGAAAATCAAATATTCCTCAATACGAAACAGGAAGGCAAAGTCAAATGGATAGGAGTAGAGAAACCGACAGAGCAAAGAGAGGAGATAACAGAAAATAATATTCATGAAATTCCAGGAACTCTTTTTCCATTTGGAATGATTCAAACTCCTTTTCAAATTATGTCAAATTGGGCCATTATATTTAAAAATAATACTTAAAATAGACCAACTTATTTTTAAAATAATGTAATCAGATTTAAAAGATGCTACAAAATAATAAAAGGGACATTTTAGAAAATTTAGACGCTGTTTTCGAAGAAGCATTGGGTTACTTTTAAGTAAATAAAAATAATTGAAAAAATGTAGATCAATTTGTTGAAGATTTTTAAGAAACTTATTTAAATGAGAGATATACGGAAATAATCAAAAATCTAAAATTAGAGGTCAACAAGCATTTTAGATCAAGATGATAATAAAAGTAATAAAAGTAAAAATGATCAAGGAAATAATCGAAGTAAAAAAAATTTAAAAAACGAAAATCCAAATAGAAATCCACATCAAAATTATGATAAAAATCTACAAAGATAATTTAGGCCGAGGTATCTAAACCAACAAAACATGCAGAAATACAAGCCAAGATTTCCAAATAAAAATTTAAAATTTTTTAATCCAAGATTTCAAAATGATAATGCAAGTTTTACTAATAATGAAAGATACCAAGGAAATCAGAGGTTTAGGCATATTAACAGTAATTTCAGAAATCTTAGGAAACCGAAATTTCAATTACAGATCAAGAGAACCAGTTACGTGCTACTATTGCGGGAAAGTAGGCCATTTTCGTCGTGATTTTTGGTATAGTTAAAATCAGGGAAATGCAAACGGTCGCTATCAAGGGCGGAAAATAGTAGACAAGGCCAGAGACCACCAGAATTACTTGACACAGACACAAAGGACTCGGACGAAATAAGATTTCACCTTATGATAGATTTTAAAGATTATAGATTCAGACTGTTAGTTGACACAGGTGCAACTCACTCATATGTAGGTGCAAAATTTATTAAAACAATAAAAGATTTAGATTATGAAATTAAGAAACCCATAAATGATACATTTATGGTAGCAAATGGACTTAGGATTTAGATGCATACCTGCATTAAAATCAATGGGGAAATAGGAACGGATATGATAGAAAAAGTAGGTTTAAAAATGGATAATGAGAAAAAGATTTAGTGTTTACCAGAATTACCAAATATTAAGTATGCTACAGAAGCGAATGTAATTAAAATGCAGGAACCGATAATAAAAGATATCGAGGGAAATAAGAATAAGGAAAGCAAGAAAAGTAAATTAAAATTCGGAACGAAGATTAGCCTGAGAAATAACATGCGAGACAGAGAGACAGATTTGCTACAGTGCGAAGTCTCTTGTCCCGTGTCGACATACACCCGACCCCAAGGTCTCCTTACAGGTGATGTTAGACTCGATCCCGCAAGCACCCCAGTCGGCACAGAGTTTACGGGTGTATGGTGCCCTACACTCTAAATCCTGCGAGGCGAGCGATGCAACACTGGCACGAGCCAGCGTGTGCGTCAGCATATTAGATATGCATGCTAGCCAAAATAGAGAGAGAAAAGAAAACATATCAAGAAAGGAACAGAATAAATACGAATTTATGCACGAAAAATAAAGATATGAAATTAAAGATAGAATTCGATGGGCCATTGAAATGCAATAAAGAGAAAAATGATTCTAAATTGAAGCCGGTTCTAGGTAAAAAAGAGGAAAAAAATGATTCAATAATAGAAAAATTATTCGCAATTAGGAAAAGTAATTGGTATAATTTTAGAAATAATGCGGTAATAAACAATAATATTAAACTTGTAAACCCAAAAGTCATAAATGTTTTAAAAGTGCGTTTCGGAAACTATTTAATATTGTGTCTGTTTTCATGTTGACATTTTTTAACTGAAATTTTCTGAAAATTAAAGCTAATTTCAATACACCTTTCTCAAGCTTTCCTCAAAAACCTTAATTTAAATTAAATAGCCTAAGCCCTATAAATACACCATAAAGTCATAAATGATTTAAACATGCATTTCATCAACTTTTTAATGCTGCATCTATTTTCACGTTTACATTATTTAAGTAAAATTTACAAAAATTCAATATTAAATGCAATACACGATTCTCAAGGTCTCTGTAAAAATATGGATTCAAATTAAACAGCCTAAGCCCAAAAAACACATAATTGCCGTAAATGCTTCAAAAGTGCATTTCGGGAACTTTAATACTTTACCTACTTTCATGTTTACAATTTTTTACTCAAATTTAATGAAAATTATTCTAAACTTAAATAGACCTTTCTGGACGTCTCTGAAAAATTATGGGTTTAAATTAATTAAGCGTAAGCCCTAAAAATACACGCAAAAGTCATAAATACTTTGAAAATGTATTTCGGGAACTTTTTAATAATGTATCTATTTTCACGATTACTATTTTATCCTGAAATTTATTATAACATTAAATAGACCTTTCCCAAGCTCTCTGCAACAATCTTGATTTAAATTAATGAGCCTAAGCCCTAAAAATAGACCCAAAAGTCATTAGTTCTTTCGAAATGCATTTCGGCAAATTTTAATACTGTATCTATTTTTACGTTTACAATTTTTTACTAATTTTTACTAAGATTGATTATAAAATTAAACAGACCTTTGTTAAGATCTCTGTAGCAATCTGGATTTAAATTAATTAGCCTAGGCCCTAAAAATACACCCTAAAGTCGTAAATGCTTGCGAAATGCAGTTCGACAAATTTTTAATACTGCATCTATTTTCACGTTTACTATTTTTTTCTGAAATTTCCTGAAATTTATTGTAACATTGAATAGACCTTTCTCAAGCTCTCTGCAACATTCTTGATTTTAATTAATTAGCCTAAGCCTTAAAAATACACCCAAAAGTCGTTAATGCTTTCGAAATGCATTTCGACGACTTTTTTATGCTGTATCTATTTTCACGTTGACATTTGTAATCTGAAACAATATGAATTGAAATTAATCAGCTTGGGCCCTGAAAATACACCCAAATGTCATAAATGGTTTACAAATTTATTTCGGCAACTTTTTAGTACTGTATCTATTTCCACGTTTACACTTTTCAAAGTGAAATTTACTGAAATTTATTATAACATTAAATATACCTTTCTCAAGCTCTCTGCAAAAATCTTGATTTAGGTTAATTAGCCTCAGCCCTAAAGATACACACAAAAGTCATAAATACATTTAAAATGCCTTTCGGCAACTTTTTAATATTGTATCTATTTTCACGTTTACATTTTTTAAATGAGTGAAATTGAATACTAATAAAAAAAGAACTTTCTGAAAGTCCCTGCAAAATTCGTGATTTATATTAATTAGCCTAAGCCCTACAAATACAACCAAAAGTCATAAATGCTTTAAAAATGCATTTCGACAAATTTTTAATATTGTATATAATTTCAAGTTTACTATTTTTTCCTGAAATTTATTGTAAAATTAAATAGACCTTTCTCAAGCTCTCTGCAACAATCTTGATTTAAATTAATGAGCCTAAGCCTTAAAAATACGCCCAAAAGTCATTAATGCTTTCGAAATGCATTTCGACGACTTTTTAATACTGTATCTATTTTCATGTTGACATTTGTTATCTGAAAAAATATGAATTGAAATTAATTAGCTTGGGCCCTAAAAATACACCCAAGTGAAATAAATGGTTTAAAAATTCATTTTGGCAACTTTTTAGTACTGTATCTATTTCCACGTTTACATTTTTTAAAATGAAATTTACTGAAATTTATTATAACATTAAGTATACTTTTCTCAAGCTCTCTGAAAAAATCCTAATTTAAATTAATTAGCCTAAGCCCTAAAAATACACCTAAAAGTCGTAAATGCTTTTAAAATGCATTTCCGCAACTTTTTAATGCTGTATATATTGTCATGAATATATTTTTTTACTGAAATTTACTGGCATTCAATATTAAATTGAATAGACCTTTCTCAAGCTCTCTGCAAAAATCTTGATTGAAATTAATTAGCCTCATCCCTGAAAATACACCCAAAAGTCATTAATACTTTGAAAATACATTTCGGCAACTTTTTAATACAGTATCTATTTGCACGTTTACATTTTTTTTAAACAAAATTTTCTGAAATTTAATAATAAATTCAATAGACCTTTCTGAAGGTACCTGAAAAAATCTGCATTTAAATTAATTGCCCTAAGCCATAAAATATCCTTTAATGTCATAAATGCTATAAAAATGCACTGGGACGACTTTTTAATACTGTATCTATTTTCAAGTTGAATTTTTTTATCTTAATTTTACTCAAATTTATTGTTACATTATATAGACCTTTCTGAAGTTCTCTGAAAAAATATGAATTCAAGTTAATTAGCTTAAGCCTTAAAAATCTTGGTTTAAATTAAATAGCCTAAGCACTAAGAATACACCCAAAAATCATAAGCACTTTTAAAATGGCTTTCGGCGGCTTTTTCATATTGTACCTATTTTCACGTTCACATTTTTTAAATGACTGAAATTTAATACTGAATTAAAAAGAACTTTCTGAAGGTCCCTGCAAAAATCATGATTGGTATTAATTAGGCTAAGCCCTAAAAATACACGCAAAGGTCACAAATGCTTTAAAAATGCATTTCGGTGACTTTTTAATAATGTGTATATTTTCACAAATACAAATTGTACTGAAATTTTCTAAAATTTATTATAACATTAAATAGATCTGTCTAAAGGTATTCACAAAAATCTGAATTTATATTAAATATCCTAAGCGCCAAAAATAGGCCAAACATACGCAAATGCTTTAAAAATGCATTTCGTCAACTTTTTAATACTGCAAATATTTGCACGGATACAATTTTTCTCTGAAATTCATTGAAAGCGAATATTAAATTCAATCGACGTTTCTTAAGCTCTCTGCGAAAATCTTGATTTAAATGAAGTAGCATTTGTCCAAAAAATACACCAAAAAGTCATAAATGCTTAAGAAATGCATTTCGGAAACTTTGTATTACTGTATCTATTTTCACGTTTACATTTTATAACTGAAATGTACTGACCTTTAATATTAATTTAAATACACCTTTCTTAAGCTCTCTGCAAATATCTGGATTTAAATTAAGTAGCCTAAGCACTAAAAATACACCCGAAATTCGTAAATGGTTTCGAAATGCATTTCGTCAACTTTTTAGTACTGTAGCTATTTTCACGTTTACTATTTTTTCCTGAAATTTACTTAAATTTATTATAACATTCATTAGCCTGAGCGCTAAAAATATACCCAAGAATTATAAATGTTTTAAAAATGCATTTCGGAAACTTTTTAATACTGTATCTATTTTCGAGTTTAAATTTTTTAACTAAAATTTTCTGAAATTTAATATTAAATTAAATAGACTTTTCTGTAGGCCCCTGACAAAATACGGATTTAAATTAATTAGCTTCAGCCCTAAAGATACGCCTAAATGTCGTAAATACTTTTAAAATGCCTTTCGGCAACTTTTTAATATTATATCTTTTATGACGTTTACATTTCCTAAATGACTGAAATTTAATATTAAATTATAGAGACCTCTCTGAAGCTCTCTGCAAAAATCTTAATTCAAATTAATTAGCCGAAGCCCTAAAAATACACCCAAAAGTGATTAATACTTTAAAAATGCATTTCGGCAACTTTTTAATACTGTGTATATTTTCACAAATACAGATTTTACTGAAAATTACTAAAACTTATTATAAAATTAAATAGACCTTTCTTAAGGTCTTTGCAAGAATCTGTATTTAGATTAGTTAGCATAAGCGCTACAAATAGACCAAATAGTCATAAATGCTTTAAAAATTTATTTCGGCAACTTTTTAATACTGTATCTATTTTCAGCTTTACAATTTATTATTGAAATTTACTGAAATTCAAAATTAAATTCAATAGAGCTTTCTTAAGCTCTCTGCCAAAATCTGGATATAAATTACAAAGCCAAAGCCCTGAGAATACCCCCTATAGTCGGAAATGCTTTCAAAATGCATTTCGACAACTTGTTAATACTGTATCTATTTTCACGTTTACAATTTTTTACTGAAAGTGACTGAAATTCAATATTAAATTTAATGAACCTTTCTCAAGCTCTCTGCAAAAATCTGGACTTAAATTAATTACCCTAATGCATAAAAAATACACTGAATAGTCGCAAATGCTTTCGAAATGTGTTTCGACAACTTTTTATACTCTACCTATTTTCACGTTTACATTTTTTAACTAAAATTTTCTTAAATTTAATATTAAATTCAACAGAGATTTCTCAAGCTCTCTGCAAAAATCTTGGTTTAAATTAAATAGCCTAAACCCTAAAAATACACCTAATAGTCGCAAATGCTTTCGAAATGTATTTCGACCAATATTTTATACTGTATCTATTTTCACGTTTACAATTTTTTACTGAAATTTACTGAAATTCACTATTAAATGAAATAGACCTTTCTGCAGGTCGCCTCGAAAAATCTGGATGTCGTAAATGCTTTCGAAATTGCATTTCGGTAAGTTTCTAATACTATATCTATTTTGACGTTAACTATTTTTTACTGAAATTTACTGAAATTGATTATAACATTAAATATATATTGTATATACAGTATGCTTGTGTCGTGCGTGTGAGCCAGCGTAGTTTTTCTTACTTGTGTGTGCACATAAGTATGTGTCCATGTCAGTATGTATATGAAGACAGTTAATAAATGGCTCTTGACTAGGTAACACCTCACACATATTCTCCTTACTTTAAATACATCACAATGGCGACGAGCATTTTAACGCGCGTATGCAAAAGACATGGAGTAAATTTAAATGTCAAATAAAACAGGCACGACATGGATTTACAATCTGAAAAAAGAGAACGTTCTAAACGAACTGAGGAACAGAAACGTTGATATCGGTGAAGAGAGTACAGTAAATGAACTCCGACACATATTAAGCAGTTTAATCCTAAAAATCAGTGAAGTGAGCGAGGACAGTGGAAGTGAAAAATCAGCAAATAACGAAACAAAAAAATGAGAACGTGTCGCGGGACACGCATTGGGAACAAAGTTCCTCGTTACTTCCTCGCATTGAATGACTCACGCACTCCATGTTTTCTCTTTCTCTCTCTTTGTCTCTCTCTCTCTCTCGGGGGGAGAGAGAGAGAGAGTGTGAGCCAGTGGGGCGACGCCGATGAGTCGCGTGAACACTATAGCACGTACACTAAAGTGCGCCGCATGTCGCTTTTTTCCATGACGTTTCATTTTCACTAGCTAGCCCCCAGCGCTAGAACCAGCGCCTGAACCCCGGCAACCCGGCATAGGGAACTTCGTTCCAAAAATTAACACTGCAAACAGCAAAACTAAAGTTATAAGCGATGAAAAAATGGAATTTGCTGCAAACTTGAAATTCGCTGCGAGCACCAACAGTTGGGGAGATTTCGTAGAGTGAATTGAATTAAATGTAAAAATGTAAAAATCTTGATTTAAATTAATTATCCTAAGCCCTAAAAATACACCCAAAGTTCATAAATACCTTAAAAATGCATTTCGGCAACTTGTTAATACCGTATCTATTTTCATGATTATATTTTTCAAATACCTGAAATTTAATATTAAATTAAAAAGACCTTTCTGAAGGTCCCTGCAAGAATATGGATTTAAATTTATTAGCCTAAACCCGAAAAATACACCCAAAAGTCGTAAATGCTTTCGAAATGCATTTTGACAACTTTTTAATAATATATCTATTTTCAGCGACGTTGCACTAAATTTATCAAAATTTAATTATTTCGCCTTTTTTCGCGCATTGTTCGCTTCTCTGCACTTGAGGCTTTTTGACTGTCTTTGGAAACAGATCACGTTCTGCTGCGAATGAAGTTTTTGCAGTTGCAATTGTCCGTTCTCATTTGGAATAAATTCATGGTAATGTAGAGTCCCGGGAGTAGTAAATCTTTCAGTGAATCTAGTTTCTACTTTTTTGGTCATCTGTATGTGATCTTCTTTCAAATTGAAAATACTTACTGTTTGCTTTAAATGATTCTTCGCCCATTCGAATAACTCCATCGATGTTACGATTGGATTCTGTGCTGAGCGCTGCAAGCTAGCTTTTGCCGCAAATCTTTTCAAATTTCCACCAATACCGTCACCTTGACATTTTCCACGTGCAATTGCCTGGAAATGTGTTTCTGCAGAAATTTCAAAATCTTTTTAGTGATTCAGAACTACAGTAAATATAGTTGCTTGATTATTATTCCAATGGAATGATTTTGCAGCATTTAGAGTGATGAAAGCATAATTTTCAGAAAAGTCAAGAAAAATTAAGTACTCTCCTTCTTTTAGTATAACTTTAAGGTGCTTCAGAAACAAACCTTGTTGTTTCGCATAAAATCTGTGAGGTTTTAGGTTTTTATCCTCAGTACAGAGTGCTTCTACGAAAGAATCAGCGTCTGCTATTTCGGTCTTCAAAGTGCTTCTATCAGTTTGCTGGCAAACTTGTTATGTCACTGTGTCGAAATTATTCACGACCAATAGATCAGTTAGGTGCTCTTTAAAATTTTCAGCGTCAGGACAAGATTCGTATTCGTTAAAATGACAAGCGTCAGTGGGTTCACTGCACATGATTTATTCAAGGCAGTCATGATAATCAGACAAAAGTCTGTTAGTTGCCCCAATCAAATATTTAATATCAATCGCATTCAAAATTTACTTTACGTTTTCATGATAAACGCATACACAAACATTGTGAGTTCTACTTAAACGAGCTAAAACACAATGCTTTGGTCTTAGTTGTACGAATTTTGAAAAACTAATCTTTACATTTTCATGCAGGTCTACAAATCTGGCATATAATTCTGAAAGATTGCACAGAATCAGCTTCTTCTGTACTTGCTCACGAGTACCGTCTAGTTTTTTGACAGATATGAAATCTTTCTTATCTGGCATCTGTCTACTATTCTCGTCATCTTCGTACAAGTTTGTTACCACATTTTCAGTTTCTTCTGCCGATTTTTGTCCGCGCTTGCCTTCCGGAAAAGACAAAACTCCACTTCTGATAACTCATTCTTTGGATTTTCTTGCTTAACGTTCAGATGCACCAAATTCTAGCTTGATTTTTCGGCGACTCCAATACTTAGGCGCAAGGGTGGGTAGACACATCTTTTCTGATTATATACTGCCCTTCTGCTCTAATTTTTCTTTTATTATATTCAGGACTGCGAGACCCGCTAAGTGATTTACATCGTTGCATCCTTCTTTTTCATTTCTCATTGACAAGGAAGAATCTGTGTCCTCGTTTATCTCTTCCTCTACATTAATACCAGGCTCTTCTGTAACTCTGGATGGCTGTAAATTAAGAGTTGTACATTCTTTTCTGCAAGCACCACATATTTTACTGCGTTTCGGCAAATTAGGAAATACTATTTGCTGATTTTCCGTTAAAAGCCTTAGATCAATTTCGTTTACGCGTTTCTCCTTACGGAAAGGATTTGCTCATCTGCTGCGTAAACTTTGCATCGAAGATATGGTCAGCGCTAAATGACCATGAAAAGTCTTTAGGGATCTTACTTTGCTTCGAAAGCAGCGATTCGCAAAGAAACTTGCAAACGAACTTATATCCTGAACTAAACGAACAAAAAGCACAGAAAAAAAGAATAAAAAATTTATAAATGTATACAACTAAGAAAAAAAAACGAAACGCAAGAAATCACAGAAAAAGTCTAAACAATACACGTTGGCTGCTTTTACCTTTCAAGAATCTAAAGTCGCAGTAGAGTAACGCAGTGCAATGTTTTGTTTGAGGCCAAGAAACAAATGACAGTCTACGTGATTGCCTTTTCTTTCTTGGAACAATATGAGAAACAAATGAAAATCTATGTACATGAATTTCTTTTGTTTTTTGGCTATACACGAGACCAAGTTTAGTCCAGCCAAAGACAGGAAGTCCTGTATAATTTGTTTTTATGAATTTGAATTTGAATATTGTTAATTGATTTTAGTATTTCGCAAGTCTGTTTTATGTGACGGTAATGCTAAAAATATGCAGAAAAACCGAGAAAAAAAACATTATGGAGCGGCGTGGGTTGAACGATCTCTTAAAAAATACTTGTGTTCCCTAATTTGTTTATAACTATACGCAAAAATTTTCGATGGATTAAGACCCGCTAAAATTCATTTTTGGAAAGTTTCTGTACTAATAGAAAGTATATTTGAATGAATCTAATTTGAACGAAACAATGTCGGTCGGTGCATCTTCTGGACTAGCCGAACTGTCCGAGCGCGGGGGGATGGGTTTCACTCGGATATCTTCGCATAACTATATAACAATTTTCAGTCCCAAAATGCCAAACAAAATTTTAATTGGAAAAAAGTCAAGCTTTCGTTTAAAAATACTTTAAAAGAAATAAAGACTGTCCGAAAAGTAGAAAATGTTAAATATACATTTTAAATAGAAATTTGTTCATAAAAATTAAAAAACCAATATATTTCACAGAATGAAAGAGCTTAACAAACCATTAAGGAATCATTCTATCATACAGGCAAACAAACTCTGAAAATTTGAAGGCAATCGGAAGAAATGACTTTTAAAGTTGAGGCAATTCGGGAATGATGCCTCATAAATGATGTGGAAATATTCATAAAAAATGACTTCCACTCGTCGTCAATATTAGCCTTAAGCAGATAGGAACTACAGATACTCAGAAAATAGAGTTTTTGGAAATTAAGAAATAGCTTCATTACCATCTTTTTTATCTTAAAGCAAAAATACTTCCAAAAAGAAGAATCATTGTTTAGATTTTAAAAAATACTGAAGTTCGTATTGTTTAGATTAAAGAAATTATATTTCTTGAATAGATTTAAAAAAAATGAATATTACTATTCTTTTATTCATTCAAATTAATATAATAATATTAATTATTATTAATATAATAATATAAAGTATAAAATTAGGAATATATAAAAAAGTTTCAAACGAATTTCGAAAAATATTAAAAGCTTAACTTACGTTCATTTCGAGCTTCCGCATTAGTCGAAGAAGAAATATTAGTCATAGATGTTGCGGATTTGCTATAATCCCGATCAGCAGGTTCTTCCTTAATAACAATGTTTTCGGTTGCATCTACTGAACGAGGACTTGATCTGCAGCAAATAGAATAAGCAAGTTTGCATACAATAGGTTGATTTATTAAATATCATTAAAATGACAAAATATGAATTTGAACAATTCGAAATTTTAAGGAATTGTTCGTCACAGTATTGACAGTACTGCCATATCCTATAATATAAATTTTTCCAAAGAAAGAGAGGTAATTAGGTGATAAAATTCGACAAAATGAGTAGATTAATACTACTAGGTATACACTATGATAAAATAAACTTATGATATGTACAGATTTGTACATTTTTCTTACGTTGTTGAAAGAAAAATGTCTTAATTTTTGGAATACAGCAATACCTTAAGTAACAAATTTATTCGTTATGATATAAAAAATCGATTGATGTACTTAACAAGTCTGTATGGAGAAGAAGTTATGATATATGCAGATTAGTCAATTTGCTTAACGTTTAAAAGATAAAAAGTCTCGATATTTGAAATAAAACTATATTGTAAGTACTAAATTTATTCGTTTTTAATAAAGGAATCGATTGCACTACATGAAAAACTTTCAAGACATATGAAAAATAAACAATAAGCAATAATAAATAATAATAAATAATAATAAGTACATGATAAAAAACTGCGGGTGAAATCGCCTTTTCCAGTGCCTCAGATTTTTTTACAATCGAAAGTCTTTTTTTTCATCCCCTCAGACTCATTTCGCAATCTAAAATACCCTTTTTCATTCCCGCAGACATTTTTTATAATTTAAAATCATCCTTTTAACCCAATTAACTCTACAATTGCTTTGAAGAATTCATTATCCGGAAATTATCTTTCACATAAAAACCATTATAAAACCTCAGAAATTAATAAACATATTGAAATTAAAATTATTACCTTTGTATACTCTTTAACAAAAAAGCAACTAAAATCAATTAAAATTTTAGTATCCATATGGATTTTATAAGGGAGTACGTCGAGCGTCTCAAAAGCGCTCTACCCCCACTAACATCCTCCGCACCTCGAGACTTTTGTATGATCTGCCTCTCAACAAGGCGCTCTACGCTGCATATAATATATGTGGTAAAGTGCAAGACACATACATTAAGGCGATCCAAAAATGCATATTAATTTTTTTTTACTCTACAGGGCAAGTCATCACCCAAAAAGTGCCCATTTCCGTGTAATTACCATGTGAAATTTTGTTATTCGAAAAATTAAACTCATACTTGGGGGTTTGATCAAGAGAAGAAAATACTTTATGGATTGAAGCGGAGTGTCCACGAAATGAAAGCATAATATTAACTTTTATCCCCCCCCCAGGGATCCATATATGAGACAAGAAATAAGAAAATACATTGGTACGTATTATCGTTAAATTTCAGCAGTTTCTGTCGTCTTTTTCATCAAAATACTTACTATTAGACAATTTGAATATCTCTCATGACTTTTTAAACAATTATTAATTGCTTAAATAAATGTAATTTTTTTTAACAATCCTTTATTCCTAATAAATATAAAAAATCATCTTATTTTCTGAATGTACTGTAAGATTTGTTAATTTTTTGAAGTAGTAAAATTTTTTTAATAAACGTTACGGAATTATTTAAACAATTAATTTATTTTAAGC
This sequence comes from Druon quercuslanigerum, assembly GCA_010014905.2. Classification (NCBI taxonomy): domain Eukaryota; kingdom Metazoa; phylum Arthropoda; class Insecta; order Hymenoptera; family Cynipidae; genus Druon; species Druon quercuslanigerum. Next base: position 25,205 of record JAAAKG020054281.1, on the reverse strand, counting down.
TTTAACAAATATCTTTTTATATGCACAGTTTTTATATCCACAAGCGGTTTTTTTATAACTTTAATGATTTTGTGGATTTTCCGAACATCACAAATCTTAAATTACCTATTAATTAATGAAAAATACGCTTGCTTTGCACCAAGCAGCCCTGATTGTTAAATTATTATTATTTTATTTAAGCATTATTCTACTATATTTCCTTCGCTTCTTTTTCGTTTATAATATTTCTATGAGAGGCTCGAATTTTACGGGCACGAGTGTTGAATATTGATGGTTCCAACCACCTTGCATTGCAAGGTGGTCCTCCTGGTTTCTCGTATCTTCTTTCTCAGCTCCTGATGCTAATTCTCTTATCTTTCGCTTTAGGATTCACGGAGTGCAAAACTACATCTGCTGTTTGATGCCTGGATCCCCGTTCCCCAACTCTACTCACGCACAGGGGTGCATTTGGCCATATAAGAAAAGATTCTTGTTCGATGACTTGGCTCAGCGAGGAAAAAGAAGACGCTACAAAGTGAAGAAAAGGCGACAGGGCACACTAATGGAAAGCGAGCTTTTTTGAAGATGTTTCTGTTGACTGTAGCAAGGAAAATTAGTCCTCTGCGCCGCACACTTATTAATTCTCTCATTAATCACTCCTTACTAACGTAAATTCTGTCATATCCTTCAGTATAGTTTGTGAACTTGAGATGCAAACCACGAGCTGATCGGCGACTCTCTTTTATATTGGCGTGATAAGGTAGGATCTTAATACTGCATTCTGCTTATCGTTTTCTTTGATTTTTTGATTTGGCAGAATCATACTCTAAGATATATTTGTTTATCTATTATAATACTTTTTCATTTTTATTAACTATTTGGCGGCAAATAGTTAATAAAAAGTGACAGTAGAGTGAATGACGCAAGAAACAGAAGACCTTAAGTACTAATGGACGCAAGTAAGGAACCTAACATGATGGCTATGTGAGGATCTTCCCTTAGGGTGATTGATAGGGAGATTGATCAGCAACCGATTGAGTCACGCCTACCCCACAAGGGAAAAGACCTAATGGTGTAATAATAAAAAGAATAATATATTGAGTCTTAAAATCCTTTTAGCGGAGTACCTAAGTGTGGAATCATGTATCATAAGTCCTTAATTTCACCCAAATCTATGTAAAATTATGTATTTCCTCTAGGAATAATGTTTTTTTGATCACTCCTCCCTCTGCTTCCGATAATTAAGTCGCCTTTATATAGTTTTACCTTCAAATTTTACCAATTTTACTGACTTTCAGAAGTTCCCCCAAAGTTGTATGATAAGAGATCATTCCCATTCCCCTATACGTACTCAATCTTGCCTAAGAACATATTCTGTAAAGTAAGTTTTACCCTTTGTAACGAGCAGTGCCGCTGCTCATTGCATATATACGTATTCAAATCCCTCAGGCCCACTCGTTGTCAATCGACACGGCACGAAGCAAGCAATTGACCCCCCACTTTCACGGAAGACGCCAGCGCGCCTGCGCACCCTACCATGACGATCGAACACCCAGACTATAAAAGGACGAGGGCAGCCAGCCGGTCCCACCGGGATGCCTGCACTCGACGAAACGACTGGTCTCTCTACAAAATGTCGCACCTATGGTAGAGCGACCGGGAACGACTGCCGACGAACTCCTGGGGACTCCCACCAACCTAGAAGCCAAGGTGAATCGTGACCGCATGGAGCAACTATGGCCACGATTCGCTAGGCGGGGGATGACGGCAGTCAGGGTAACCTGTCGGACGTCATCACCTTAAGACAACACCCAGACATCTCCTGTTATCCGCTGTGAGGGGGGGGGGGCGCTAGACACACGAACAAATAGCGCACCTATGGCCGTCTGTCGGGGAAGGGGTACGTCAACTTACCCTCGGCCTACCCTGGGTTCCTCCCTCACCGACTAACCTTTACCCTGATGACCGACCTGATGGACGTAACCGACCTGACCAGCGACCCGACCAAAACGACTACCCGTCACGGGCGCCTAAACACCGTCAGGCGTCCGATGAGCCGTTGTCCGCGTCACCCACAGACCACCGATACGCGAACCAGTACAACTGATCGTTCACCGTTGTCTTTGTATTATAGGGACCGAACCCAACTCACCAGCACGCTCGCTTGCCGTGATAGCTTCGCTCCGCTAAGACCTGCTTACACCGTTTTTCTTTCCGGCTACATTACACTCACTATACAACCCTGCACCTTGGAAAACTCACTGCAACTACACTTAAGATTGCCGCCTCACGCATACATAACCACACAGTCAATCACGTAGGACACATACACTTAGGTTTATTTAGGTTTGTAACTTATGGGCAGAATATATATTTTTTTCTTATTTGCATACCACATACCGTCGTTCGTTTTATTTGTAAAGCCTGTCCCCAATTCGAACCCTGGCTAGACTGAAGCGTCCGGAGGGACACCACACAGGTAGTGTAAAACGAAACGTTACACCTTTAAAATTGTTTAATTTTCAATCGTTTTCCTAATTACTGGTATTTATTGTTAGATAATGTAAGGAGTATTACAATTTTATTGAGTAAAATTCTGTTAAAAAATTCCTAATTGGAAGAACAATTGTTTTCGAGTTCTATTTACTTCCCTAATGTTTTTTTTATTTTAATTTACAATAATCATTTTGTTCCCCTTTACTCTTCTCCCTGACTATCGATTTTCGTCCATGTGACTTATTTAGGAATTTTCCAGGTTGACTCCTTTAAAGCTGCTGAAAACATCTCTCTAAGTTGACTCTTTTGAAGCTGCATAAATTCCACGTAGCATAAATTCCACAACGCAGAATTACAGAGCAGAAATCTGACAATTACTGGGAATTTCGCGCTCTGGCGCGAGTGATTGTTGCGCGCAGAGAGCTCGAACTCAAGCCTCCGTAGTTCAGCAGAATGCATCTTTCGCGGAAATTTAAATCAAGCTAAAGATGAAAATTCTCCAAACCACTTAGATATGGACTCTCCTTAGCAGGAAGATTTTAACAATCACCTGGCTAATAATTTCGAAGTGAGAGGGATAAGCGTCGCTTCAAAGACTGAAATAGACTCTTCTTATTTCAAAATGATAGACAGTCTCATCAATTTGAGCGAGGTCCCTTATATTATTCTGCAAGCGTTAAAAGCAAAGAAAATAAATCCCGTAGACCACGACACAATGATATTCCTCGTATTCATATTATAAATAAAAGCGAGGAGTCATATCGTATAACGAGGTCTAGAATCAATTATGAGGTAAAAACCCGTGTTGCTGATCGATGTCATGAGTCCGATGAACTTAATTCGAGTCAACCGAACGTTAGATATGTCCCCGAACTCGAAATAAATCAAGACTAAAGTGAACGTAGCTGGCACAGTACTTTACATTTTTACGATCCCTGGAGTGATTAAGACTTTAACCCCTTCAAGCACAATCTCGACGGCTCTGCCTGTCCTCCTTCTAGCCCAGCCCGGATAATCGAGATAATAGGAAAATAGAATATTAAGTGTTCCGGCGCACGCCATGAAGATTTTGGTGCATTCCTGATGCGCGTTTAGGAAGGCCGCGATCTCATATCTGTTGATTATCCTGATTTGTTGAGAGTGATCCCCTTTTTCCTATCGGTTTGATCAATTAACCCCTAGATTGTCGGGATCTGAGGAGATTAGCTACGCACACAGGAATCCTTGCCTAGTCTACAGTTAAGTATCCATAGGAATGATACTCGAGATTTCGCTGACCTCGAATATCTTTTTGCTGTGGCATGAAAAAGCTATCGCGTAGCAAGAAATTATAATCTTCCCCCCGTCCTAGAGCATTCGTTACTTCCGGACCTAGCATATAAAGATCCTAAAAATAAAAGGTCTGATAAACATTTCGATACGCTGTAAAGGAGGCTCAAATTTCTGGATCAGGCTAGTGAGTCTCTTCTCTTAGAAGACCCGATTGATTTTTCTTACTTTCCTATATACCAAAAAGATAAAAATAAAGTAAGTAATTGAGTGAAACCCAAAAATATTCCAAGTACCAGCTTCTTCCAAATCAAAACCATCCATATATAAGACTTTTAACCCACCCACACCCTTTTCAGACAATAATATACTCATTGATATACTCATTGTATGGAATCTAGAAAAAAGTTTTGTTTTAATTGCTGCAAAAATTACGAGATTAAAAATGATTGTCCTAATTGCTTGGGAAAGTGAGGTGTATTGTAGGGCGAATATACCTCCAGTAGGTTTAAATGAAAGCTCTCTAAAAATCAAAGCCCCCGATAGGAGAAACAAAAAATGTAAATCTGTTAAAATAATAAAATTAGTCGAAATCGAGTATTTAAACAAGGAGAATGAATATTGAAATGGTTTTCAATATCCCAGATAACCGAAGTAAAACCAGAAATTAAAAATTACCTACAGAAATTATTATTCCTTCTAAACAGTTATTATTATCTGACAGTTCTGTTTTACCGATCCCTGTATCAATTACCGTAAGCTTGGATCCCAACTCTTTTTTACCTACTCTATTTATGGAACCCTTTTACCTGAATTTAGAACATATTAACCCTAACATTGATCTACCGGAAACTTCATATGAAATTCGTGATGTGGAAGCTTATCCTAATACCCTTATCCCGGTATATAATCTCTCTTAATGTTTTTGACTTTTAAAATCCTGGGAAAACCGATTAAAGCCCTATTAGATATTTGATTTTTAGGATTTCTCTCGTTCATTTTTAGGATTTAACGGCTTTAGATTGATTAAAGATTTAGATTTAAAAACGGTTATTACGAAAGGTCTAGTCCTGGTAGGGAATAGTCAAGTAAAATTAGTTTTTCGCGAAATCCTAGTCCCAGTTGAACTTTGTAATAAAAAATAAACGGTTTCTGTCCAAATTCTCAACTCATTGCAAGTTGAATTTTCAATACGCTTAGATTTTATAAAAATATTCAAATTAAACGTGGATTTTAATGATAGCACATAGAGTTTTATGACTTTTACCTTTTTGAGTTGGATGAGGAACCTCCTGAAGGTTGTAATGGGCTTAGAGAGCTTTCAATTAAAGAGGCCGATTTGATTGGGAAATTTTTAATACACGAGCTAAATTACGCAACTTTAGCTAGTCCTTTGACATCTCTATTATAAAACAAATAGCGTTGGATTTCGGATGAAGTTCAGTAATCTTCTTTTGAAGACAATAAGCATTGCTCATCAGAAGCACCCCTGTTAGCTTGTCCTAATTTTGAGATAACTTTGATTTTACAAACGGATGTAAGCAATACTGGATAAGAGCTGTTTTAACTCAGAGTATCAATAACGAAGAACATGTCATATTTTCCCAATCCTACTTTAACAGATGCTGAAAGTAAATACTCAACTACCGAGAAGAATATCTGGCGATGGTTTAGTTCATTCAAAAATTTCGACACTATTTAAAGGCTACAGATTTACGGTAATGACAGACCATAGCGGTCTTCGTTGGCTTCAAAATTTAAAAAATCCGATCGGACAATTGGCAAGATGGTCACGATCGCTCTGGAATAAGACTTTGATATTGTGCATAGAAAGGGTTCTTCCCATCATGTCCCTGAACCCCTATCTCTAATATAAGAATCCTTAACCCCGGAAGAAATCTTATCCATTAAAGACCTCACCCTTTCTTCGTAGGAAGGGCGATTCCTTGCAGTATCTGATTTCCCTGAAATATTCCCTACCTGCAAAATGTATGAATACAAATTATGTCATTCACGACCCAATTCTTTGATGACTGACATCGTAGATGACCTACTTGACTAGAAGTTTAGTACCAGCTGACCATAAGAGAGAATCCGTTTTGATAGAAGCCCACGATAACACACAATCAGGTCACCCAGGCGACCACCAAACTTATGTGCGCGTTATCGGAAAATACTATTGGCCTGGCTATTATAGAGACGTAAATGATCCCGTGAAACAATGTACCACTCGTCAGACGTGAAAAGTTGATCAGCAAGCACCAACTGGTCAAATGGGAACCGAGTGGTTGAAGAAGCCTGGACAGTTGTAGCTGCGGATATTATGAGCTTTCTCCCACGGAGGTAATCTGGATTTTACTATATCTTCGTTAACCAGGATTAATTTACAAAGTAGTTAGAAGTTACACCTTTCCACGTAGCAACGGGTAAGAAATTAGAGACCACATTACGTGAGCATATCATCACTCGCTAGGGAATACCACAGGCACTTCTCATGTACAACTGAACCAATCCTTTAACAGCACCCTCCGTCACTTAGCAGATGAATTCAAAATTTTTTCTTCGCGTATATTCGATTCGCGTGTAACTCGGCCTATCATTCTTCTCTGTATATTTTGTGCATGTATAGATATATGTAAATATATAATTAATAATTAAAGAACATGAATAAGGTAATTAATTATTAAAATTACGTTATTAATATAAATATATTATTTTTTGAATATTTATTTGTTTACTATAATATTAAAATGATTTTTAAAAAATAATTAGTGATATTTGAGAAATTGTCGAAATAATCGGAAAATCATTAAAATGTTTGTAAAAAGTTATAAATCTCAGCCGAAATATGTGCTGAATATTGGAAATATTTGCAAAATATTGGAAATGTTTGCAAATCTTTGAAATATATCAAATATCTTTGTGAAATAATTAAGGTCTTATTGAAATGTGTTAAATGAAACTGAATCCTTTCTGAAGCCTTTTGAAAATCATCGAAATCATGTAAATCGATTTAAAATCTTTGCAAAATCTTCGTAATTTTTGTAAAATCTTTCGAACACGGAGAAACTTTGTTCATTAAAATGTACCGAATTAGAAGGGAGAAAACAAAAATTACGGCCAGGGAACTTAGGGCACGTAAAAGAAGTCGACGGTCAAAATTGTCTACTTAAAGATTGACTGAGCGCTCTCCACAACTGCCGCGTGGAAAGCTTGGTTAAGCGGAAAGATAAATAATGCCAAACGGTGAGACAAGTCCGAACCCCGACCTAAATCCCCGCGCAAAGACTTTATTCAAGATGTAGCTAACATAAATGAAACCTCCAAACCCTCTTTTGTGTAGGTAGTACTTAGTAAATTAGAAGGGATTTTCAGGTAAAATGTAAGGGATAAAACTTTTAATAAAATACAATATCTAATGACCAACCTAAAGAAACGGTTGGCTCCTACAAAAAAATACCAATGGTACTTCGAGTCAATTGTAAATTTGCGAATGAAGCAAACGGAAAGTGTCAGTGGCTACTATGACCGTACCTTGGGATTGCTTAGTGATTGCTCTTTAGATGAGAAATACGAGTCGCCGACCGATGACATGAAAATGATGATGAAACCGGTAACAGACTGCGCATTGGACGCCTATATTCGAGGTTTGCCCGATGAAATGCCCACCTTTGTGGATACTCGCCACCCCAAGGATTTGCATGAGGCCTACGAGCATGCGTTTCATGTTGAGGAGCTACAAATATATGCCTGTAGGTAAACCCTGGTTGGAGCGTACGAGACCACCCAGCCCCTACTCGATACAAATGGACATCAACCAAAAAGAATGAAGAATAGAGAAATCAAATCACGCTACAAATGTTCCCCAAAAGAGTCCAACCTCTGCGCTTCACTACACATTCTACGGCCCTGCGCAGTCACCCTTCAACCCTTCCTATCCACCAGCTTACCCATATACAAACCCATTCCCTTCACGCTATATTTATCCCTATCCACTACCATATCCTTCTCATCCTTATCACCAAGTTACAATAAAAAGGCCAATAGATGGTAATGGACGCACCCAAACTTTACCTAACCCATCCAGGCCGGTTTCACCAAAACCATCTTTAAACTACAAGGTGACCTGTCGCATGGACGCAGCAGCGAGTTCCTACCTCAGAGAGTGTCCAAGAACAGTTTAGTTCCTAACAGACCAATTCGAATTCTCAAGGCCGGTAGAGAAAAAGAAGACTCATCTGTCGTTGGGCTAGTTGCCCCAGAATTTAGATGTCCGAAAGCCCATCTATTAGTAGATCCAGGTTACGATGTTAATCTGATAGAAATTCGGTTGTTGAAAGTTACGATAATTGTAGAAAACGATCCTATTAACATTTCCGGCATCACAACCAATATAGTTGAAACGCTTGGCACGGTGGAACTCACCATACTCTGAAAGCCGGTTGAATTACATGTGGTAGAAGACACCTTCTCTATCTCGGCCGTCGGCATTATAGGTTGGTCATATTTAAGGGAAGAACAAGCATAGGTATCATTTCGTCACAACACTCTCGTTGTAATATGTGATCCTATAAAGCCTATACCATTTGTCGATATGGAATCGGCAGAAGCTAAAAGGAGCCAGTGGAAATATCGGTGAAGAATCGAGATGTAATAGAGGGATACCTCCCCAGAGTCGACACACCAGAAGTTATATATATATATATATATCGCTGAAGGAAAAATGAAAAACGCAGTTGGTGTCTGCTACGCTCACGCCTATAACACCACCGAAAAAGAAGTTTAAATGACTATACAACCTCAGGAGATAATTCCTTTGGACTACTGTGAGATCCCTTGGGAAGAGTCATCCAGTTCAGATACTGATCACTTCCCAGACAATGGAACGTTAAGACTAATTTGGGTCAATGATTTCGCCAACGTATTCCATGCCCCCGGAGAAATGCTGATTATAGCGAATAGAATCTAGTATCGAAATCCGACGCTATATGATGCAGTGATATCGAGAAACAGGTATCGCCATTCCCTAGATGTATTTGATCAAATTGACATCCACATTGAAAAACAGCTCAAAAGTGATGTCATCCGGCCGTCACAATCACCGTACAATGCGGCACTAATGATCGTCTCCAAAAAATGAACGCCTCAGTTAAGAGAAATTACCGGGTCGTTATAGACTACAGAGTTCTCAATAAAAAGGTAATCGGCGACGCCTATCAGTTAACTAATATTACAGAAATATTAGACCAACTAGGACGAGCGCGCTATTTCACAGTATTTGACCTGGTGAGTGGATACCATCAAATAGAAACTCACCCAGACGATAGGGCTAAATCCGCATTTTCCACACGAAGAGGCCATCTCGAGTACTTACGAATGCCCATAGGTATAAAAAAATCTTCCCGCAACTTTCCAACGCCTTATGGACAATGTCCTAAAGGGAATTCTTGGCGGGGACGCCTTTGAAACACGATAAAAAGGTTTGGAGATTCTTCAAACAAATGAAAGAAGCGAACCTCAAATTACAAGCAGCCAAAAGCCATTTCCTCCGCAACGAAATTGTATATTTAGGGCACATCATCAGCAGCAATAGAGTGAGATCTGACCAGGAGAAAATTTCAGCGATAAAGGAATTCCCTAGACCCAGAACTGTTAATGCGATCAGCTAAAGAAAGCTGCTAAGTTTATATGGAGAACGGAACAAAAGCGAAGTTTCCGAAAGCTACGCACCTATCTATGTCGCTAACATATCTTAAAATACCTCAATTTTAACGAAATTTTCAAATTGACGCCCGACGCTCTGAAATATGCGGTAGGAGCTGTCTTGACGCAAAAATGGACTCCATAGATATGCCCATCGCGTATTACTCGAAAATAATTGGTCTAATCGAAAAATGTTACTTTAAGTCTGAAAAAGAATGTCTGGCCGTCTCATATACCGTAATGAACTTTCGCCCATACGTGTATGGACGCGAGTTCATTTTGGCGTGCGAGCACGAACCCATCCATTGGATGACATACATTGATAAACCTGGCCCAAGGTTACTTCGTTGACGCTATAGACTAAACGACTATCAGTATTTCTTCGAATATAAGAATGGAAAGTTACACAGAGGAGTAGAAGCCCTGTCGGGAAACTCAATCGGCCTCAACGAGGGAGAAGTGTCAACAGAAACTGATGACTTCACAGAGTCTGATGACTTGGCTTCTACGCACACTAAACGAACTAAGACCACAAAACGAAACGCTTCAAATCATTCGGCACCTCCAAGCAAACCCAACAAGGATGATGGAAGACATAACGTTGAAACTTCAACGGCCGATATGACCACCTACAGGGCATTGCCACTAAGACAATCCTCGACTAAGGACAGTATTAAGAGAGATAAGAATCCCGGAAAGGATGCCAACGAATCGGAAAAGGAGGATCGAATTACATTATCTGCAAACCAACAACCATTGGGATGCCAAAAACTATACCCGTGAGACTAAAGCCGACAGCAGCTAGCTTGAGACGTAAACCTTCCGCTCTGAAGCCGTCATCCACGACCATCCATATTAAGCACTAGACTCGCGCCCGGCAGGAAAAAAAGGATAAGGTCCCTGAAAAACTTGATTTAGACAATCTTTATAAGCTAAGGACACTAAGGACACGTCTTCCGAAAGTAATGATTAAACTAAAGTGCACTCTATAGTAGTTAAAAGAAATCACTTTGACGGCATTGACTGGAAAGATGTGATCTCAGAACTAGAGTGCCTCAAGACAGCACTGGACCGAGACAAACAAAGAACATGTCGAATGGCTAATTCAGGAGATTTTATGGGTACAGTACCCCAGAATAGGATGTGCGAACTGCTAGCCGACATATTCCGGGGTGGTAATGTTTCCATTGCCCTATGTGACGGCAGACTAGACGTTCCACGCGAAGCATAAAGACCTGGAGTCATTGCTGAATTCCATAAGTGTCTATATGGATGACATAAGGGAGTCACCAAAACGTACTAACAGATACGGGAACGATACACGGGGCCGGGTATGCGGAATGAAATTATTCAGTACATCAGGCTCTGTAAGAGCTGCCTGAAGAATAAACTCGTAAGGACACGCATACGTGAACCAATAGTCATTACGGATACTCCGATCAGCGTATTTGACAAAGTATCCCTCAATACTGTCGGTAGACTCGCTACCATCCCCAGCGGTAACAGGCATATATTAACGATGCAAGATAACTTCAGCAAGCTCAGCATAGACGTACCTGTTCCCGACATTAAACCAAACACAATCGCACACGAAGTTGCTACGAACTTATTTGCACAATACGGAGCCCCCGGGGGCATCCTAACGGACCGAGGAGGAAGTTTCATAAGCAGACTAATGAACAATCTGAGAAAAATATTCAGGATCACAGGGATCACTACGTCTGGGTACCACCCGCAAACTGACGGTTATCTAGAACGTAGTCATATCATACTTACTGATTATATTAAACATAACGCGAAAGATTACGACGATTGGGATAGGTTATTGCCTTTCGCAATGTTCGCGTATAATACATCGGTACACGAATCTACTAACTTCACCCCCTTTGAACTAGTATACGGAAAACTGACGCGCCTTCCCAGTGCCTTTTCATCAGAGGAAAGGTTAGAGAACTGTGGTACTTACCTGCGCGACACGATAATTAGGCTAATTAAAATACAAAAAATTGCAGCTAAAAATATGATAAAATCTAAGGAAAGATCGAAGGGACGCTATGGTGAAAAGGCAAGGCCACTGAACGCAAAAGTTGGCGACAGAGTTATTATTTTCAAAGACGTGAGGAAGAATAAACTTGAGAATCGTGCGACCGGAACTTAGACGATGGTGGGCTTCACTGAAAATCACAATGTAATTCTGGAAGCCGGCGATGGTACAAGATTCACGAAGCACGCAGAGAAGCTCTTGTTCACCTACTGCTGATAATTTTCAATCAGGGTAGTGTTGTACGAGACAACAGCAAATCATGTAATTTATGTCTAGATTATCCACCTTCGTCCTAGATAGAGCGTTGAAAAAAAAACATGTACGCACTCCAACAACAGGTCGTGTTAACAGCGAGATGTATCCTCTGGATCACACTCACCACAGCTGAAGATGTGTTCCAGAACCTGCAATTCCAATATGGTACTGGGATTTTCTACATCAGTTCATTCTAATCTTTCCGAAGGAGCTTCAGGACCGTTGGAACCATCGGCAGTTACCCTGACTTCAACACCCTCGTCAGCAATGAGGGATCTTTCAACCAAAATACTCACCCTATCTCCATCAATCAACATGCCTTTGCAGGCCCTCCAGCCTCCCTGAGGCTATCTCGCCCTCCCAAGATTGCGACGTTAAAAATCCTCAGTACCACAGTCAACAACATCAACAGCACAATCCTCAATGGTCTACGATGGTGTAGTGTTGTGGTTGTGGTGAAAGGGAATGCAGTCCCAACAAAAAGTGTAACATGTCGAGTATGCACGTATGCCAAGTATGAACCTATGATAAATATGTGCGAGTGCAGGCATGTTTAAATCGTTACATGAATACCAACTAAATGATGTACAGGAACCGCTCATTACACTATTAGGAATAATCACATTAAACATAACCTATTGAGTCTCATGTGTTATGGATTTACGAGGCAGGGTACCAACCGACAAGGCAACTGTCAGAACCCTCATGTCTACCTCATGGATTCAAGGTACGAAAATCTGTTAACGCTCGAATGGCTCGATGTCTCGCACGTAGAAGGTACGTACCGATTACTCAAACTAAATATTTTAGTGATCCAGAGTGAGGCAATCATCCTGGACACCATCAACATCCACAGACGGCTGTTAGTAATTCTAGGGCAGGTTTGTTACGGAGGACCCCATGAGGACGAGCAACTCAAAGTTTTCATTGTCAGGTCTCATGATATCCATATAACAGAATAGTTAGGAAGCATGCTGGACAGACTGGATGCACCAGTCTTGCTCTGCATTAACTACAATAGTGAGTTGCACAGTAATCAGGGAGAGAGAGTATAAGACCACTGCACAGGTCTAAGCCACACCTAAATAGACCCCCCGCGCGGAAATAGGAGTATAATGAGACGTACGGAGGCGGACAGCGAACACGCCTTCTATATAAACGGCTCCCAATTTTTCCTGCGGTGCTGATACATGCATGCCGTCCTCCGTCACAAATTGCTTAATATCAACAATAATAATTATTTGAAATGAAAAGTTCCTTTTGATAAAACATTAAGAATAACAATAACTATACAATAATAAATAAATCTTTGGAAGCGATCTGTAAGGATTAGGCCCGGGCATTGCCAAAAATGACCTATCCAAACCCTTTCGGTCTACTAAAGAAATACCCTCATTAACAAAATTCGTAAAGTCCTTAACAATACATAATAGCATTAAATAAATCAGTAATGATTATCAATCCTAAATTATCCAACTAAATGCTCACAACGGGCACCTTCAATGCATGGAAAACATATATTCAAGCTCCACCTATTTTATGCTCACCTCATGCTCTTAAGTTCACGAGTGACTATAAAATGTTGATAACCATGTCAATTATTAATAAATTCAATTTTTCCAAACAGTAAAGAACTGTAAAAATTTCCCAAAATATCTAAAATAAAAATATTGGCCTGATATAATAAAGATCGAAAAATAGATTATCAATATTAATCCAAGCCACCATCCTCAATAGACTAATTGAATGACTCTTATCAGCAGGGCATATTTGAGCTCCACTAGTAAGGAATCTCTCTCTGCAATGCAAATAATTGAACTAAAGAAAGAAGACTATTGTTTATTAAACATGATTAAAAAACAAATTAGCCATACGGAAATAAACAAATATCTATCATTATTTGATCAGAACGTGATAAAGAAAACCGTTACTCTCAAAATTAACGTACCTAATATAATTACACGCAGATATATAAATACATACTTATTATTGGGATAAAAATTGATGACAATCCTTACTTCACCTAAAATTGAAATAAGTGATTAGAAACATGATCAATCTCCTTTGTTCCCTAACTATCCCGGATATCGATCCTACTTTGGATTAGAGATGGTTGGTTATATTTGATTTTTATTGAATTAAATTGATTGTCTCTCGTTCAAATTACTGAATTGTCAACTATGAATGGTTTTAAAATATTAATTTAACATCTAAATTTCTTACACAGCATCAGTGTGAACTGCACGTGCCCTGAAAAACTGCTTATTCTTGAAGAATTTTTAATCAGCATTTTCGTAGTCATGAAAACCACGTCCGGTCGCCGTTCCCACAGTCGCCAGGCAACGTTCACATGCAGTATCAGCAATAAACCCTACCTAAAGTCATCCATGCCATGGCCTACGAGGTGGATCATACTTGTCACCTCGAGGCAGTCGTTCATCACCTCTTCCCGGTACCGGAACCGGGATATCTTCGATAGGGAAGACCGAATTAAAGTCCAACTTGTCCGTCGGTATTTTACCTCGCGCGTGGTTAGCGGGGTGTCACTCCAACAAGTACGTCTAATCGGAAAGCAGTGAACAACAAAGCTTTGTGCAATGAGAGTTAGGGTGAAGCTCAGAACTAGAGTGGAGTGATAGTTCACGCGGCGCGTATCGTGCGGTGTAAGTGAAGGGGAGAAATGGTGAACGACACTCCGCGACAGCGACAAAACTCGAGCTACAGAGGAAAAAGGTAAGAAATCATATTGTATTTTGTTAATTTACGTCGGTGTGTGATCTCTCGACGCATCATGTAGTACTCTCTAGCTCACTCGTGCCTTTCTCTCCTTTTAATTGGAATTAGGCGTAGGGTGGAGATAGGCGGTAGTTTTAGAAAAAGTTAATTGTAGTGTTATCTTCTTTCTTGAATAAAAACATTTATGTTAATTCTTATTAAAGACAAAATGAAGTAATTTGAGATTATTTACACCCCCCAACAAACTTTCAGAACTGCAAGGGTTAGAGCTCCCAGTGTGGGAGTAGGATTGATAAATCGAACACCATATAAAAATAAAGATATGTAGATTTGGATTGACTTATCTGTTTGGTACTTCCGACAAACGAGTTAAAAATGAAATGTCAACGTGCAACGTTAATTCTCTCGTTAATTTCACTCTCTCGTAAAACAGTGAACCCACTGAAGCTTATTATTTTAACGTATGCGAATCTTGTCCTGACATTGAAAACTTTAAAAAGTACCTGACTGATCTATTGGACGTGAATTGTTTCGACACAGTGACATATCAAGTTTGGCAGCAAACTGATACAAACACCTTGAAGACCGAAATAGCAGACGCTGATTCTTATTTATAGAAAGGAAGTTATGACCATTTGAAAATGCCCGCTTTGCCCGGGGATGCAAATTTTACCACCTGTAGTTCGAGGATGGTAGTAAAAGTCTATAAATTAATGGGTATACTACTATCATATAGGCAAACAAACTCTAACAATTTTAAGCTAATTGGAAGACATGACTTTTAAGGTTGGGGCAGTTCAGGAATAATGCCCCATAAACGAAGAATAGTCACTGCCGCTGCTCAAACAACCACATGCTGAAGAAAAATTAAAAATGAAGTAACGCCTTACGTCTCTAAGAGTACGATGCACCGAAGTTTGATTGATTGCCCACATTGGATTTGCGAGAAAATGCAGAATGCGCCAAAGCCAAAGGCAGATCACATGCAGGCACACTACAATTTTGCGGAAGAGGAGCTGCATTGGACACATGAATAGTCGAAGGTGCATTATGCATTATGCACTTATTTTTTTATTCTTAACCATTTTTATCTTTTTGTCTACCTAGTTTAACATTAGGTCTTTAGTCTTTTATATGTGTTTCAAATTATCTGGTCTGACCAAAAAATGTTTGATTTAGATGGCCCAGATGTATTACGAAACTATTGGAGAAACTATTCCACGCGAAACGCATGAAACCATGTTTCCTGCTCAATCCTACATACTCTATAAACATTCTTTTCTTCATTTATCCAATACCTGCATTCTCTTATACACTCTCTCATTCTGAATATCATTACTCTATTCCCCCTGCCTCTTAACAATTCTATATGCGCTGTCACCTTGAATTTGAGATTTTTCCCCGTCCCCCATTATTAGTTTCTCTTCGAAGTTCCAGGCTTTTTACACTTGCCTGGCTACAATTTTTTCTCCTCCTGTCCGGTACTAATAAAATATATTGACATAGTTTCACTCCACAGACGATTATCTTGAATCCCTGCAAAATTTTGCAACTTTCGATCAAACGTTGAAATATCAATCCAATTTTCATAAAATAAAATTATGTGGATTTTCATTCTTCGAAAATGGGACCTTTTAATTTCGCGTGTGACTCTTGTGCTATAAGTAGAAAAATATTTTTTGGGATAGTCGAGGATCTGAGAACACTTTTGCGTCCATTTCAAGTCCTGAATAAAACTTAATTATTTTTATGCTACATTTTTTTTGACAATAAGCAATTAATCCGTAGATTTATGACATTACGCACACACATTAAAAGGGTAGTCATTATAGAATGCATAGTCATCCAGAAATAAATGTAAAAACAATAAAATTTCCAATTCTGAAATTTTGAAATTAGGCCCCCTGCAAATTTATTTATAAATTTTAATTTAAGCAATTTCCCAAACAATAAATTTTATTATTAACATATTTTGTACTTTTACAATTTTAAATTATTTTATTGGAAATGCCTACGTGTAGTGAAATTTCGGTACAATCGTGGGTGTTTCTACATAAAAATCAGGCTATACGTACTGACATTGCGGTATAAAGGTCTCCTTCTTCCCTATACGTACCGAAAAAATTCGGATATTTGTACCAAAATTTTCGTACACGTGACGCCACCTTTGTAACATTGGAATTATAAATGGGAAAAGCTTTCTAAGATTTAAATTTATAGTTTAGCCACTTGATAAATTTTAAATTTATACATAAATTTTCAAAGGGCATTTTGTAATATTTTAGAATCATCAATGTAAAAAATTGTTTAGTAATGAAATGTATAGTTGGACTACATGATGAACTTTGAATTTATAAATAAGCGTGCAGAGGTCCTAATTTCAAAATATGAGAATTCAAAATTTGATAATTTTCAAATGTATTGCTGGACGGTTTGATATATTTATAATTTATGAAGAAAACTAAACACTCATCAGTTTTATAATAATAGAATTATCAGTGAGGAAAATTTGGTAACATGGAAGTTGGAAATTGAAAAATATATATCCAGTGTCCAGTGGTGATTTGAAACTGGGTAATTTTATAAACTTACATAAATCATGAGTTGTTATACATATATAAAATTGTTGCATTCGTAGTTGGTAAGTGGAAAAACTATTTCAATATTTTGTATTGCATTTTTTTCGAATTTTTCATTTTCATTTCCGAAATAAAAACTGCTTTATGTTTGGCTGAGATTTGAATCCTAGACTCGCCTTTTCGTTGATAACATCGGGCGCCCCCATGCTTTGCGTGTCAATGTGTAGTTCGGAGGGCAAAGACTGGCGAAGGTGACAGCTAGCCTGCATACTTTTTTTGCTGATTAGAACTAGAGTCTCATGTTCTTCACACACACACAGGATATGTCAATTTTCTGCATGTCGTCCTCTACTTTGCGACGTATTTGGCGAAGTTTATGTTCACTGTCATCAAGCCGTGTGTCTTCAGATGCATTTTGACTTCCGAGAATGCTTCTATGATGTTATAATTATAAGTAAAAAATCTGCCTCCTGGGGGTGTACTTTCTCCCCCCGTGCAGATAGCTGCGCTCGCAAGTATGAGCGTTCTTAGGGCCTGAATTCCCATCTTTGTATTTCCCCCAAATTTGTGCACAGATATTTTAAAATTCAAGGTAACCGCGCCGACAACTGTAATTTGGCAATTGCGAATAAAGCTGCTTCGGATTTAGCAAACACATTCTCATCACGTATCACGTTCTTTGCATCTGATTTGGTCCCAAATTAGAAATTTTCTACGTTATGTTTAAAACAATTATATCAAACGTATATTAAATTTATTTTTGCACTTCAGCCTCGTATTCCTTTTTCTCGAGGATCGTGTGCGCACCCTTGGAGCTGCCTATGAGAGCCACAGCATACGGGATGGTGAGCTGCGAGATGGTCAGGCAGATCTCACTAATCAAACAGCTGGGCAGCAAGAATATCTGCGAAAACCGGTAAGCAGTGGAACGTCTACTGTGCCTGCTGAGGATGCTTTGGCAAGTGTTAGCTATTTGCAGGGGACCAGCTCGACAGAAATACCGAGGTAGAGCATCAAGTGGGATGCCACAATAAAAGAGGAATTGGTGCGTTTCTAGTACGAAAGTTCAAAGTTTGAAGCGAAAACGGAAAAAGTATACAATTTAAGAACGAAATTTGCTGCGAAGTGTTCTAATATATAAAAAGCCGCAATAATATAATAACCGAGAAATGGAGATTAAACAGCAGGTTGATTTAGCGTGAAAAAACGACGGCAATGAACATCAGTTACATGAAGCCGTGTCACATGGTTAAGCAGGGGCAATTGATGTTCTTCCTGAACCTGTTAATGATTCGATACTACCTCATCCTCCAAGAATAAATGGCCTTATGCAAACAGAGGCAAAAACAAAGGTTCAGCAACCAAAAAAGCGACGCCAATGGGCATACCATATGAACAGAGCTCTTATGCGCCTTTATTTTTTTGCAGGAAAATATGGGCAAAGTGTGAGGGGAGAACATCATAGACTCTTCTTACTTAAATACCCAGATCAAGCCACAAAAATAAATAAGCAGAATCTGGTACATTAAAAAAGCTTAATATCTGTAAACAGATTCCTTTCGGCTGTTGTAATACCTGCTATCAAAATGTAAGTGGAAGAGCAGCTTCCTATTAATTAACTTCTCTTAGAAGATATGGACAACGAAGACTTGCTTGAAGCTGAAGGCATAGGTGCATATTAATAATAATGATAGGGATAGCGAAACTCCAGGAAAACTACAGAACCTTGAAAGGAACTTTGGTCATGCTTTACTAGAGCTTAGACATATAGAACAAAAACAAAGGCATTCTCTGTTTAAAACTAACATTGCGAATCATCTACGTACACTTATAGAACATATCAACAGCAAGGTTTTACCTACACAACACAAACTGAGATAGAGGTGTTAATATGTTGGGCCGCAGAACTAAGCCTGCAAATGCAGATTTTGTTCCAGGAAGGAATTGACATCCACCATGGAAGATCAGGTTCGATCTGGACTTCAGCAAAATAAGGTGAAAATTTAGCCGATTGACCTAATATTAAAAAAGGCAATAGAACCAGAAAACTGATAAACCATTTTACTAAAATCATCCACACTCCGTACATCGAGACATTAACACCATCAATTTTGTATTAGATTATAGACTCCAATCGGCAGAGACTTGATGTTCTTACTCCTAGGCTGCGATGGTATAGGAAAAGTAGTGGAAGAAGGCAAGATAGATGAAAAAAGGTTCTATCGTGAACTGAGTGTAAAGCAAAATAACCATAAAAACACTGACCCTTAGTTGCAACACATGACTAACTATTGGTTGGGTGTTTGTGAAAAAACAAACGAAAGCAATTTATATGCTGCATGGTTCCAGCTAGATAAGACGAGATTTAGTAATAACCCTGAAATGGAGCTGACCAGCAACACAGTTTTAGATATCCCAGTGTTTTTAAAAAGGTCAAGTAACTAGATATCCTGCGTTGGCAAGGTTTTTTCAGAAGATCGTCGAACACCCATATTTGATTTCGGGCTTTATACCCAGGGTGCTACGTTTATTTTGCCTAAAAAACTAGGCGCTCAAAATCGATCTGCATTGCGATCAATGGCCTGTCTTCTAACAATTTATAAACGCCTTAAAACTATCATTGCAGATATATCAAATTCTTATTGCGACGAGAATAACACTCCTATAGAAGAAGAAAAAAGATGTTGTAAATACTCGCGCGGCAATCGCATCGTATGCCACATGGCATACATTGACTACAATCAAGGGTTTCCTTCCATGCCTCATGACTATTTGCTTAAAGTCTTTCTTTACAAAATCTGCGAATGCATTATTTACTTTATAAGTTATGCGATGATGCTTTGGGGTACAGCAATTAAGTATTTCTATCTTGGACAACCAACGATAAATAGATCCATAAGCATTACGATGGGTACAACGTACAAACTGGGAGGGATCCGTCAACAAAAATCGAAAATCTAATTCTTGGACCACACTAATGATACTGATAATGATAATGTATAGCACTCTTTCTTAATGTGACTTTGCAATACGAACCAGAGCCAGGATATTGGAAAAAAATGTCCACTCGTGCTTAAACGAAAGTACATCTCCCTACCCGCCTACATACATAATTGTGTTACTTCTACATACATAAATGTGCTACTACGTCAGAACATAAGGTTGCTACTTCACCACGTTCGTAAATATTTTTAATATCTCCTCGCTACGCTGGCAGATTCTCATCGCGCGCTGCGCCCTCAAGTTTGAGCGCGTCTAAGCTGCGTGTCTTAGTGAACCTTAAGCTGATTGTTTATTGCATAATTTGTCGAACAAGTTTTATCTATTGGTTTTCTTCAAGCTTGTATCGTGTGTCCAATAATTGTTATTACTTTTAATGATTATAACAAAAATTGCGCAATTCATCATAAAATAATGATTGTTAATATCGTTTTTTACACAAAAAACAAACACTACGTATCCTATATAAAAGTGATTCATAGCAAATTAGCAGATCTATTTTTGGTGCATAATTTTTGTTAACATATCTTTTCTCGAATCTTGCACTGTTTGACGTTAAAATGGAAGTTTTGATTTTTCGTTATTTTTCCCGCTTAAAAGAGAAATTATTTGGATAAAATTCCGTAACATAATGGTAACAATATATGCAAATTTTAGTTTTAAGGTCGAACCCCCAAAAAACTATAAAAAGGTAATGTTTTATCTGTTTATTTCAGTCAATAATAAAAATCTACAAAAAACTTCAAATAAAGTTTTTAGATCTTTTAAAAAATACATAGAATATGTAGCAAAGTGAAATAAATTTTATGAAAAATTCCTGCAAAGCTAAATATGACAATTATTTCTGTAATCAGTCACATAGGTGTCTTCCCGCCCCCACAAGACGTTGGAAAGGTGTAGAAGCTTGAACGACGTTATTTTTTTGACAAGTCTCATGGTTGCGTTCCCACCCACCACGATTCGTTGAAAAGAGGTGGGGATGTAACCTGGATTATTTCTGCGACTAATGACAGGGAAGCCTTCTCGGCTTCACGACAAGTTAAATAAAATGTAGGATTTGACCAAAATTATTTCTGAGAACAGTCACAGGAGTAAATTAACGACCCCTGGAGACGTTTGAACGGGATAGGAACTTGAACAGCGTTATTTTTGTCACCAGACCAGGGTGGCCTTCCAGCCCGCCACGATTCATAGAAAGGGGGTACGGATGTAAACTATATTATTTCTGTGACCAGTGAGAGGGACTGCCTTCCTGGGCCTATGACAAGTTGGAAAAGGGTTGTGGTTAGAACAATATAATATCTGCGATTAGTGACGGTGGTTCCTTCGCACCCACATGGACTCAAGCCTGTCGTACATACTAACTTTTATTAGCGATTTTTTCAGGAACTATCAATCTGTAAGAAAAAGTTTGCAGATTTGAAAATACACATTTTAAACAGATCTACAACTTTAAGCGGAAAACTATTTGTAAATTTTTGGCATTTACCAAGATGAATTTGAAAACCCATAACTTTGATGGGTTTTTTATGATTTTCATTATGATATTAAGATAGATAAACGTTTATTTTTCAGCCTGCTAGCCTTAAAAAGTTGACTTGCTTGCACTTCGATTTTTACAGAATTTCCTTAAAACGACCTCTTAAAAGCTAACATCTATCGACACATTATCTCTAAGCCAATCGCTTTTATGACCTTCCCATGCTTTGACTTACATTCAGAGGCGTACCTGGAGGACGTAGCGCCCATGGCAGCGAAAAAATTGCGCCCCGCCACTCCTCTTTTTTCTATAAAGTTATGAATGTGTTGTACTTCATCTGTAGAACTCGTTTTTAATTCTTATGAATTTAAAAAAATTCTATAATAATTTAAGAAGAAGTACTTCGTAATTTGTTTAAATATCATAATGTTAAAGAATGGAAATTAAATTTGGATTTTCAATATAATATATTATTTCAGCATGCTGGTTTTCAATAATTACATCACATGTTTAAGGTTAGATTTAAATTCTTTATTAAAAGATCTCGCATCGTTACAATAATATTTCTTCACTAATTCGTTACTAATCTCGAAGCTTTCGTAAAAATTACAGATGTACTTTTCTTGCTTTTTTTTTGACGTGAATTCATTGATGAGATCATCGAAATCAGTTTTTTCAGTTTCATCCCTTTCTACGCTTAATAACGCCAAATCGCACAATCTTTCTTGACCCATTGTAGCTCTTAAATAAGACAGTATAAGTTTTAACTTGCTTTCATTTCCGAACTGAACAATGAACTAGACAATGAACTGAACAATGAACTAGACTTGAAATGGTGTTTTTCCGGCTCGTGAGCAACATCCTGCAGTCAAGAATTTCTTTGTAAAGTTCATTTTCATCAATATCACTCGCGTAGAATTGACCTAGCTCGTTGCATTTTTTTTGAGATCGTATTCTTTTTCGTGATAAATAAGAACTTTGACATCGAGAAGGAATCCAAATTTTTCATTCATTTCATTCAACCGTACGAACCTTCCGTTTATTTCTTGAAATAGACGATCAACTGTTTTTTTTCAAGACCCTATTCATTTCTCCAATGCCACTCAAACCTGCATCAATCAAAATCTCACCATCCATATTTTTTATTCTTCTTCGGCGTCTTTCAGTTGCAACGTCCCATTTTTGACATAAAATTATCCCTTCCTCGAGTGAAATATCAATGATGGCCTCTCTTTCATTTTCGAAATAATTTTGAAGAGCCTTCAAATCTTCAGCAGCATCGTGAAAATTCATCGTGGGATCTTGCAGCCTCTTTTGAACACGGTCAATGCGGATTAGTACTTTATTCCGAAATCCAAGCAAAATCGTGAAATCATACTTCAACATTCTGTTGAATAGTTGCTGGGCACCACTTCTTGTTTCACTTGTTTGATTCTTGTGTTCGGTCATTTCTTCAAGAACTTCCAGAACTTTCTCCAAATGGTTGTTTAACTGGCTTTATTGCTTCTACATTTGCACTCCATCTGGTTTCAGATTTGGATTTCATGACAACTGGTATAGCTCCCTTATGTTTTTCCCAACGGTGTGTTGAACGAGAAAAAAATGCATACAGACTTTCGATCGTTCCAAAAAAAGTGACCATTGTTACATTTTGTTTTGCTGCATGTACACCTACTAAGTTGAGTGAGTGACTGTCACAGTTTACAAACAATGCGCGTCTATTTATTTCTTTCAGTTTTTCATTCACGCCATTTTTGTGCCCAGCCATTACAGCAGCATTATCGCAGTACTGTGACCGAAAATCTTTAAAATTCATTTCATCTTTCTTTAACTGTTCTAAAATACTATTCGCCAGTCCCTTAGCATTCGTCACGGTAATTTTAATAAAGCCAAGAAAGGTTTCCTTCACCTGTACTGTTTTTTTTGTTGAAAATCAATGTCCACAAACCTCACGACTTCTGACACTTGATCGCGATGAGCAATATCGGGAGTTGCGTCGAACATGAGACCATAATACTTGGCCACATGAATGCTTTTAAGTAAACGCTGGCGAACAGCAGATGCCATAAGGTGAAGGAATTCATTCTGAATGCGTGGGCTCAGATTCGAAGTGGACCCAGGATTACTTTCAACGTTTTTTAGGTGTTCTTTCATAACTGTATTGAATTTCCGACCATTTAAGTTTTTCTGCCTCGAACTGTGACAATATCCTTACATCAACAAAACCTTCACTTCGAGTAAAATGGAGCTTCATTTATTTCCACTGTGCAAAATTTTCCCGACGATTCTTGGAGTTTTCATGAATGATGATCCTCTCGGGTGCCTTCCATTGGGTGAATCCACTTTCTTTCTCCAAGGATGACTGATGTTGAGAATTTGAACACCAGCCAAGATCGAGTAACTTCTTCACCACGTCCATCTCCTAACTTTTTCTTGAACCAATTTTGAGTCATCGAACGACTGTTTGTTGGTAGAAATGGCCCGTCAGAATTTTGAAAATATTTCCAACCAAGCTTAATTATTTCTAGCCTGGTTGTGTAGGTTACTATTGCCCTCCCGGAATTCTCATCAAATTTCAGATGTCCGATGTCATGGTATTGAGTCAGGTTTTCTATTTCACTAGGAAGTTTTTTGAAATCATTTGTATGTGAAATGTTATTTTCTGGTCATTTTTCTTCCTCTGGCGAACTGCATTTTTTTCCTATAAGTCCACTTCCTCCTTTTCTGATTCGCTAGAGTTATCCCTTGATTTAAAAAAACTGCATCAGGTGATGGTGATTTCACGCTACTGGATGATTTGTTCTCATAAGACTTCTCCAAAAAGGCCTTGAGGAACTTGCTTGATTTTTCTGATTCATGTTTTTCTACTTTACGTCTTTTCCGACCATCAGCTCCACTTTCCTTTCTCTTTCCGATTTTTGCGTTTTTAACGTCCATTCTACAAAAAAATAATATTCCACTCTTAGAACATTATCACTCAAACTGGATTGAATTGCACACCCTCTTGAGTGTTAGTAAAACAATAAATTTTCTCAGTGTCACGCTTTTTTTATTTTAAGACATCGTTATTCACAAATAAGTAAGTGATTTTTGATTCTGAATTAGAAATATTTTCTTTTAGATTTTATTACAGAAAAATCATGAAACGAACATAATTGATACTAATTATTAGTTAAACAGTTCTTCATACAAATAAGTGATTTTTCACTGATAAATAGCTAATTCATTTGTTTACATAATTATAAAATTATACTAACAAATTCGTCGGTAAAAAGATCAACGAACCTTTGCTAGGGCAGCATATTATGTAAAAAAGTAATTCAGTCATATTTATTAAAATTTGAATGATCGATCTGATATGTATAACAATGCAATTTCTATAACGAATTTCCAAAATTAGCGATAATAGATATCATATAAGATATAAAAATTTATTCTGCGATAAAAATGAATACTTACCGAAATGGTGGCTCCTTACATAATTTTTATCTTTATGTGGCAAACAATCAAACTATTCAAGAATATTTCACTGTATTGAGAAATGCGATGAAAAACACTGAGCGAAGGTTATGTTTACACCAGAAGTCCCGTGACGTAGCAAGTTAGTAGCATGAAAAGATATATTATATCTTATATCCTTGTTTTAAACCATGGATATATATAT
>JAAAKG020054270.1:0-18202 GCA_010014905.2 Druon quercuslanigerum | reverse complement strand
ATTAAAATTTTTTAAAAATATTTTGAAATCTTTCGTAATCTTTTGGAACCTGTTAAAACTTTTGTAATTTTAAAAATATTTCTGAAATTTTCTTAATTCAATGTGAAATCTTCGGGATTCTTTGTAAAATCTTCTAAAATCTTCATGAATTTCTCTTCAATTTTCCGCAATATTTTTGAGAACCTATTGTAATTTAAAAAATATTTCTGTTAATATATTTGAAAAATCTTAAATTTTGGTAAAATCTTCTAAAAACTTTGCAAACATTTTTGCAATCTTTTAGAACCTGTAAAATCTTTTGTCATTAAAAAAATATTTCTAATATATATGCGAAATGTTCTGAATCTTTGCGAAATCTTCTAAACATTTTTTGCAATATTTCGGAACCTATTACATTGTTTATAATAATTGAAAGATTTGCGAAATAATCTGAAATTTTCTAAAATCTTAGAAAATTGTTAAAATCGTCGTGAATTTCTTTGGAATGTTTAAAATATTTTTTAAAAATTTTTAATTTGTGAAATCGTTAAAGTATTCCTAAAATCTTTGTAAAATTGCCTGGATTTCTTAGAAACATTGAAAATCCACCTGAAGACTTTTGAGGTTCTAAAAGATTTCAAAGATTAAAAAAAAATACAAGACTTCACGAAGATTTCGGAAAGATTTCATATAAATTCATGAATATTTCCAGTAATTTCACGAAGGTTTCAAGGATTTAAGAATAATTTACAAAGATTTCTAGAATATAAAACAATTTCAAAGATTCAAATCTTCCTGAAATGATCCGAAATATTTAGGGATTCTTTAAAATCTGAAATTTCATTCAAACTTTTCTAAAATATTTTGAAATCTTTGGTAATCTTTTGGAACCTGTTAAATCTTGTGTAATTTTTAAAATATTTCTGAAATCTTCCAAATTCAATGTGAAATCTTATAAAATCTTAATGAATTTCTAACAAATGTTTCCGCAATATTTTTTAGAAATCTATTGTAATTTTAAAAATATTTCTGAAATATTTGCGAAATCTTCTAAAATTTCGGTAAAATCTTCTAAAATCTTTGTAATCTTTTGGAGCCTGTAAAATCTTTTGTCATTTTAAAAATATTTCTAATATATATGCGAAATTTTCTGAATTCTGTGAACTAGCGAAATATTCTGAAATTTTCGAAAATCTTCAGGAAATTGTTAAAATTGTCGTAAATTTCTTTAAAATCTTCAAAATCTTTTGCAATCTGTGAAATCGTTAAAATATTACTATAAACTTTGTAAAATATTCTGGAATCTGCGAATTTCTAAGAAATATTCGAAATCTTTCTGAAGTCCAATTGATGTTAAATATATATTTTTTTAAAAAAAACTGATAAATAGATCGATAATTTTTCCAAAAAGGTTATTTTTTTTCAAATTGTACCTTTCTTCCTCCCGCCAAGGACATGTCGCCATTTTGTTTATCTTGCAAAAAGTTCAAGAACCGGCGTCTGGATTGTTGATTGAAACCAAAGATGAAACAAATGTAAAAAAATCGGACCGAAAAATAGTAACAAATTTCGAAAATAGTGTCCCTAATTGATTTTATGATTAGGTGATTTTTTCCGCGAATGTTTTCTGTTTACTTCGTGAGTGCCGACCACATGATCATCATCAAAACATTGTCTTCGTCAAAAAAATTGAGGTTATGCCGGGTTCAGTTTGGAGAATTGATGATGAAAAACGATGTAAGCCATAAAAAAATGACTTTTTATACCTTTCATAGTCGTAGATTCGACATAATTGACACGGGATATTTGGCATTTTCGTCTTAAGTATAATTTATTTCAGTCTTTTATCCGTTTTATTTATCACCATTGTCACATTACGACGCCCGTTGAAATACTGATAGCATTTCATACCGGTCAAAATAGGCGCGCGCGTGTTGCAAAATTTAAATATTTTTTTGGTACATTTTTTAGACAATTATTTTTTAAATACTATTCTTTTATAAAAAAAAGGTGTAACGAAATTCTTGAGAAACTCGCACTCATTTTTGTTCACTCATGAAATTGCAGCTTGTGGCTGCTTTCAGTGTATTCTTTTTTATTTTCTGGAATTTCTTAAATCGAAATTTCGAAATGACAAATTTTAATTTTCAAGATTTATTTTCAAAAGAGAAAATTTAAATTGTAAATAATTTTCTAGTAATAACGGCATAAATGTTAACTTTTTGTCTAAAATGAGGGTGTAAATATTTTTCTAATTTTAAATATTAATCAGTTTCTGTACCTTCAATTTTGTAAATTGAAATTTCCAATCTTAGTCTATAATATAATTTATTTCTAAATGCTCTTAGACGATATTGACAAAAGTTAAGATTTTAATTTAAAAAAAGAATTTTCAAATTTTTTCAGCATTTTAAACAAATTAGGGAAACTGAATTATTTCAAAAGTTATTTTAAAATTTAAGAAGTTCTTAAAGATTCAAAAATGATTTAAAAGTTGAAAATATTTCAATAGACTTTAAACAAAATGCAGATTTTTTGAGATTTTGAACTAAAATGTTGTAGTCTTTCGTTGAATTTTTATATTGATAAATTAAGTTTTAGAAAATATTTTTATGTATGCTAAACATTGATACTCTTCATTGAAAAATTAATTTAAAGTATAATTAAAAATTTTTTAAAACATTCTAAAAGATTTCCAAAATTTTCTAAAAAGAATCTGACAGATTGTCCAAGGTCTTTTTTTTAATATTGTAGAATTTTTTAACAAGTTTAAAGTATAATTCAAATAATTAAAATATATTTAGGAAGATTTAAAAACATTTTTAGGAATAATTCGCATAATTTTAAGAGATACGAAGAATTTTAATAATTTCTGAGCGATTAAAAATATCTCAAAACTTTCAAAAATTCCTAAGCTATTGTTAAATTTTGTCCAAGCTTCAAAAAGTCCTAAATATGTTGCAAACTCAAATTTTTCCTAAAATTCGTTTTATATTTGTTTAATTAAATTAGGCATTCCGATTGAAACAGTTGAATTTGTAACGTTAAAATCTGGAAATTCTATAATTTTAAACTAATTCCGAATCGTCTAACAAACAAAGATAAACAAAGAAACTTAAAAAATGAATAGTTATTAGACATTTTTATTCCGTATTAAATATTCTTCCCTTCAAAATTAAATAAAAATATTTTTGGCTCAGATTTAAAATATTTGGTTGAAAATTCGTCCTTTTAGATGAATTCAATCTTTTTGATTTCAAATTAAAAATATTTTTTAATTAAATTAATTATTTTACATACAAAATAAATTTATTCAAAATTTTTATCTTGTATTTACGATTATTTTGCGCCTTTTACTGACTTATTAACAGTTATGTAATAATATTCTTAAAATTTTAGTCAATAAATTTTGAAAAGTGAATTTTGATTTAATTTCAAAATGAGAAATTTTAATTGTAAACATTTAATTTAAAAAGAAAAAAATTAGCATTAACTACCACTCTATTTATCAATTTTTTCACTCTTTTGATAGATTCCGGGAAAATTTTAAATTGATTTTTTATTTAAAAATAATAATAATTTAAAGTTAATATTTTTAAAACCTTTCGAATGATGTCCCATAATTTCGGAAGAGAACACAGAAGATTGTGTAAAGGACAATTTTTCAATTTGGCAAGATCATAAAACTTTTAAACAATTTTTAAACATATTTTTTTAAAGATTTCTGGGGAAATTTTTTATGATGATTTATTTTACGGAATAATTAAAAATATTTTAAAATAGTCTAAAATATATTTTGTGACCTTGAAATTCCCGGCATCAAATTGCTAAATTATAAAATATCCGAAATAGAAAATTCCCAAATTTAAATAATTAACAAATTATTTTTTTCATAAATATTATTAATTTATTCAAAATAAAACAATAACATATTTATATCAAATAATTTTTTTAAATGTTTTAAGTTATTTTTAAAATAATTTTTAAACTTAAATAAAAATAATTCTCTAAAAGTTTAGAAAAAAATGAATGTAAGTGTTTCGGAACCTAATAGCATTTCCCAAAATTTCAGGATTTAATTCAGAACTCATTAATGTCGTAGTTTCTTTTTATTTAAATTACCAGCTTGATTTTTGAGTTTTTTTTTACATTGTTTAAAATAATATGCAGATTTTCAATCAAATTTTTTCATCGAGAAAAATATTTATTTAAAATAATGTTATCTTAAATTCAAACAGTTATAGTTTGAAAACTTTAAACATCAAACAGAATTTTTGTAATAAACTAATTTATTTATGTTATTCCTAATAAGTAAATATAACAAAAAAATGAAATTTTCTGTTGGGAATTTATTATTCGAAAATTTTTCAATTCGGGATTTTTCAATTTCGGCTATTTTATTCGGACAACTCAATAATCCCGAAAAATAAAATTCTCAAAATTGGAAAATTTCCGAAAAATAAAATTCTCGAATTTAAGCAATTAAAAAAATGTTTTTTTGTTGTTATAAATATAACGCATTGATTAAATATACATTATTCAAGTAATTTTATCAAAGGAATTTTTATCAATTATTAAAGTTTTTTTTTAAAAATTATTGTTTTGAGTTCAAAGGAAAAAAGAAATTTCTCCCTGCATTGCCTCAAAGTTTCTTTTTAACTTTTTTTTTTTTAAATTTAGCTTTCGATCAATAAGAAAATTATTAGTAATTAAAAAAAGATACGATGAAGATTTTCAAACAATATTTTCCAATCAGACATATATTTTTTTCAACTATTGTGATTTTAAATTTAAACAATATTTTTTTAACTTGAAAAAAGTAAAAAAGTCGTTTATAAAAATATTTTATTTTTAATAAATAAAATAATATTCGGCAATTTTCTCTCGGGAATTTTTAAATTCGGTATTATAATAACTATCGGGAATTTTATTATTCGGAATTTTTAAAATTCTTCATTTTTATAATTCTGGGAATTTTCCAATTCGGGAAATTTATTTAAAAAAATTTAATTTTATATAATGATTGACACATTTTAATTGTACAATTCATGCACTTACTTGTTTAATCGACAGATATCTTGTGGCATACACCATGGATGTCGTTCAGCGTTTCCATCTCTGGAAAAAATGGATTGATTCATTATTATAAAGAATTCACAAGCCTTGAATTTCTGTATAATTTAGCCTAAAATCAGAGTAAAGGATACATTCTGCATTAGTGCGAATAAGTTAATAGCATTATCTACCTATTAAATTCATCAATAAACGATTTTACATAAATTAAAACCTTCTGGATATTGTTCGGTAAAATGTTTTAATTTTCTGTGGTCCCTAGACCGAGAATTTTACCAATTTTTAGAAGAAAAATCGATTGTGATTTTATTTTAAATCTTATGCTGATTTGTTAACTTTTTCAAATATGAAATCATTTAATTTACATTTTGTAACTGTAAAATCCTTACTTTAAAAAATTTTCAAAATTTTACTGTAGCTTTATTATAAAAATTGCACAGTAATTGATTTTACAATAATATTTTATTCAATTTGTTTTAATATTCAGCAATATTTGACTGTTCGTTCGCTTAAAATAATATAACCTTTATCATTTTGAAAATTATTAATTCATTCTGGAATTTAGAGCACTGAAAATTATAGCGTGGATTTATATTTTTTAACAGAAATCTTTGAACGGTTCAATTTTCAAATTAAAAATTTTTTTAAACTTATTAGGCGCTTGAATTCAAAATTTTTCAATTTTTTAAAGTTAAAATTCAAAAGAGCTCCACTTTGAGTGATTTCATTTGCAGTCAATGACCGCGAACATTTTGCGAACCCGGAAAAACCGAGAATTTTTTTCCTCGATTAAAATATCCGCCCGGTATTTTGACCTTGGTCATATTAAAATATAATATATCGTTATTGTACTTTTATGAAGCACTCTTAATTCTCGATCAATGTTGGGTAATTTTTTTATAACTAATTACAGTTACGTTACTACTAAATGTAATTATTTACAGTTTTTAGATAATTATTAATTTTTTTAACTAATTATTTGCATTTTTACCAAAAATGAAATTTCTTTTAACCGGAAAAAAAATATTTTTTAAGCTAAATGGACTTTCTACCGAAATAATTTAATTTTTAACAAAATAAATGAATTTTTAACCCAAGAGTTTAATTTTCATAACAAAATATTAATTTTCAGCAAAAAAAGATAATTTTCAACAAAAAGGTTACTTTTCAGCCTAATAGTTGAATTTTCTACCATTTTCAAACCAAAAAGATAAATTTTTGTACAAAAGAGTTAAATTTCACAACAAAAAAGCTAATTTTTTTTAGAAAATGTGGACATTCTACCAAAATACTTAAATTTTAAAGAAAATAGATGAATTTTCAACCAAATAGTTGAATTTTCCTATCGAAAATACTAATTTTTAATACAAAAGTTAATTTTCAATAAAACTTAATCCTTCTACTATAATTCTTAAATTTTCAACAAAATACATTAATTTGCATACCATAAATATTAATTTTCAGCCAAAAATTTTAATTTTTGACCAGATTTGTACTTTCTAACAAAATATTTCAATTTTTAAGAAAATACATGAATTTTCAACCAAAAATTTGAATCTTCATACCAAAAATATTAATTTTTGTCAATAAAGTTAATTTTCTTCAAAAAAGTTATTTGTCAGTCAAACAGATGAATTTTCTAGCATTTTTAATCAGAACATACTAATTTCCAAAAACAGTTAAATTAGAAAAAAAAGTACATTTTCGACCAAATAGCTTAATTTTCTAACATTTTCAAACCAAAAAGACGAACTTTCTATAAAAAAAGTAAAATTTACAAAATCAAAGTTCATTTTCAAACAAATAGTTGAATTTTCTAGCAAAATATTTGAATTTTCCACCCTAAAAAAAACGAATTTGGAAAAAAACAGTTACATTTTTGAATGGGAGATAAATATTCAACTAAAATTATATATATTTAACCAACAAACTAATTTTTTAACGAATTAGGTAAAATTTTAAACAAACAATTAGATTTTCCACTAGAAAAGACAAATTTTCAAAAAATTAGCTGAACCTTCTTTAGAAATTTTTTTTACCAAAAGAGATGAGTTGAACTTTCTATTAAAATACTAGTTAAATTCACAGTTGAATTCTAGTTAAAACAAAGAATTTCCAATAAAATAGCCCAAAAAAGTTATGTTTTTATCAATTTAGTTGAATTTTAAGCAAACAAATTTATTAAAATTTTTTTACTTAAAGAAATTAATTATGAAACAAAACAGTCGAATTTTGAAGCAAAAAAGAACAAAAATGTCCACCAAATGGTTGGATTTTCAAACCCAAAATATTTTAGTGTGCTAAAATAAAGTTCAAATTCGTTTGCCAGCCATTTTGGATAAAAATTCAAAAGGGAGCATATTTAAAAAAATTTTGAGACCACTTTTTTCCAAATTCAAAATTTCTCTTTGCAGTTATTTATAATACTCAAAAAGGCAAACAATTTCTCCTAATTACTTTTTTTGATAAAATGAAAATTACCAGAGTTATAGCATTTACAAAATTCCAAAAAGCACACGAAAATGGACAATCTAAGCCAAATAACGGACGATATGAAAAATGTCTAGAGAAGAAAAATTTTACTTTATGAATGCCCTATAATAAGATTTTCCTAACGACTTTTCGAATTTTCTGGAAAAATCGAAAATTCAAATTTGGCAGCATAAAAAAATAATGGAAAATCAAAATTTAATTTTTACGGTCAAACTGTGGAAAATAGGTGAAAAGGTGTTAAGACAAAAATTGCGCATCATAAAAAGATCTACAAATTTGTTATTAAACACTTTTTAATAGGATGCGAAGCTTTTGTTTTACTCGGGAAAAAGATCGTTAAAAGCAAAAAAAAAAATCTGCCCGCTGCGCGAGCACATTTTCAATCACAACTTTTTTCTGTTTACTTTCTTTTTCGTCTCGTGTGTGGGGCTTCAAAAAATTTATTTAAAAAAAAAATTAAGGGCATGTGATACTTTGAAAATTATCGATTTTACCAGTTTTCGATTCCCCTTGCTTTTTTCATAGAATAATGAATATTTTGCCTTCAAAATTTGGAAAATGATAGCGAATATGCTAACGGACGGCTCTCCACCCTTTTTTCTGTGTTAAATAAAAAAAAATTTATTTTGCTAAATTTTATGTGTGTGTATTTTGAGGTTATATGCGTTAGAACTCTCTTCCGTAATTATTCTAGAGTGCTCACCGACTGCATCGGTACGGCAAAGACCTGCATTATCAAAATAACAGAGAGCTGAAAAACGACGCTAACCTCAAAATAATGCAAATGCATAAAATTCTTATTTAGCACGATAAATTTTTTTGTTATTATCCCTCAAAAAAGAGTCGATGGACGTCTGTTATGAGGCTAGGGATATATAATTTAGAAGTCAGAAGAAGTTGCGATACAATTTTTAATAACAAATTTTTGTTTAAATAATGCGCATTTTTTAAACGAGTCAATAACACTACGTCTGTTGTAACATGAATGCATGTTATTAATTGTAACCATATACATTTATGGAAATGATATACAATTTGAGGGACAAACTCGAGTGCGAAGCATGAGATACGTGATGAGAGTGTGTTCGTTAAAGCCCAAGGAGCTTTAACAAAAGAGAATTCACTTTCACCAAATTACTGTTGTCGAAGATTTTGTGGTATCGTTAAAGATTCAAAGAGTTTGAAATATTTGAGGGTGATTTAAAACTCCAATATTTTTCAATCGATTTCAAGAATTTGGAGGTGTTTTAAAGGATTCAAAAGATGTCATGGTATTTAAAAAATTTTAGAATTCATTTTTTTTTAAATCCCTGCTCCAGCTCGGAATTTATTTCAATTTTGAAATACCCATTTCCAAGATAATTTTTTTTTTTTTTTGATAAATACCAGTTTCAATTCAGAATTGGTTAAAATTTGAAAATTCCCAACTTCAATTCAGAATTAGAATTCTTTTTAAAAAATTTCCTGTTCCAATTCAGAATTTTGTTCCTTTTCAAATTTTGTTCGAGAATTATTCTTATTCTTGATTCAGTTCCAACTATAAATTTTGTAAGAAATTTAAAGTTTCCCGTTCAAATGAAAAGAAATTTAAAAACTTTAAATAGATATCAAAATATTTAAAAAAATTTAAAATATTTAAGGGTATTTTAAAACTCCAAGATTTATGCATATTTCAAGAAAATTTAAAAAAAAAACAAATTTTTGTTTAAAGAATGCGCTATTTTAAACGAGTCAATAACACTACGTCTTTTTTAACATAAATGCATGTTATTAATTGTAACCATATACATTTATGGAAATAATATACCATTTGAGGGACAAACTCGAGCGCGAAGCACGAGATACGTAATGAGAATGTGTTCGTTAAAGCCCAAGGAGCTTTAACAAAAGAGACTTCACTATCACCAAATTACTTTTGTCGATGGTTTGACCTTTAGTTTAAAAAATTCTGTGAGATTATAATTAATTGAAATATTTTAAATGATTTCGAAGATTTTGTGGTAATGTTTAAGATTCAAAGAGTTTGAAATATTTGAGGGTGATTTAAAACTACAATATATTATTCAATCGATTTCAAGAATTTGGAGGTGTTTTAAAAGATTCGAAAGATGTCATGGTATTTAAAATTTTTTAGGATTCATTCTTTTTAAAAAATCCCTGCGCCAGCTCGGAATTTATTTCAATTTTAAAATTCCCATTTCCAAGATAATTAATTTTTTTTTTTTTTTGATAAATACTAGTTTCAATTCAGAATTGGTTAAAGAAAAATTTCCTGTTCAGATTCAGAATTTTGTTCCTTTTCAAAAATTTTTCGAGAATTATTCTTATTCTTGATTCAGTTCCAACTATAAATTTTGTAAGAAATTTAAACTTCCTCGTTCAAATTAAAATAAATTAAAAAAATTTGAATGGATATCAAAAAATTTAAAAGAATTAAAAAAATCTAACGGTACTTTAAAACTCCAAGATTTTGCATATTTAAAAGAAAATAAAAAAAAACAAAAAATTTTGTTTAAAGAATGCGCAATTTTTAAACGAGTCAATAACACTACGTGTGTTTTAACATAAATGCATTTTATTAATTGTAATAATATACATTTATGGAAATGATATACAATTTGAGGGACAAACTCGAGTGCGAAGCACGAGATACGTGATGAGAATGCGTTCGTGAAAGCCCAAGGTGCTTTAACAAAAGAGAATTCACTATATTGAGCGCGAGAACCAAGATTCGCGCGCTCAAACTTGCGAACGAAGCGGGCGGATTTTTTTTTCTATTATAATTACCCTAACTTCAGTTAATAGTATTCAACTTTAAATGCCTATACAATTTTGCAGACTTTGTGAAAACCTTTCTTTTGGAACAATGGCTCATTACAATTAACACCATTATACGCTTTCTAAGCTTACTTATTCAAATTTACGTTACGAAGCATCAATGAGGAAACTTCTTTCACCTTCAGTTTTAAAACTTTTTTTCGGAAGATAAGTTGTTGCAAAATCACGAAAGTCGAGGAAAGTCATTCTTCTTCTTATTCTTGTCTCCAGTGAGATTAAAAAGCAAATTTCGTAATGACAATTTAAACTTTGTTTTCAATTGCACTTTCTAGAGAAATTAAATAAATTTTACAGTTTTGTCGTAGAAATTCCAGTTTTTATTAGAGCATAGCTGAACAAGCGTATATGTTAAATCATAAAATACATTAGAAGAATTGTTTTCCGGATATGAACATAAAATTGAATGAAATGATCAAATGATAAAAACAAGACAATGGCTGTGGGTAGAACTTTCCGCTTGGAATATTTCACCTGCTGTGATACCGGTTAATTTTGTTACTAGCCAACGAAATTCAAGGTTAGAGGAAAAATTATGAATATTTTTAGCTATGATTAGTAATCAAAAATACAGATTGTATATAAAAGGCAAGTTTTCGAATATTTGAGAGATGTTACGTAGTTTCCGAATAGAGATTGAAAATTGAATTAATTTAAATTTAATAAATTAAATTCGTAAAAAATAAAAAATTATTCTCATGTCTCTTATTTATTTTGTTTAAATCGCAATAAAAAAATATTTACGTCCAAATTTGATAAATGTATTTCTAGTTTGTTTAATTTACAAGAATTTAGATTTAAATAAAATTATTTGTAACTTTTAATTAAACAAATTGCATTTAACAAAAATTAAAATATAATAAATTGATAATTTGATGCCTCGGACGATGCAACTATTAAAAAAAATTACTAATATGTACGACTATTTTCGACCTTTGCTTTCAAATTTTTTTTCTATCTTCTTCGGTAGATTGGATAAAAAATATCTGTCATCTTAAAAATCAAAATTTTAAGAGATTTAAAAAACTTTCAAAGCATTTCAAGGTTTTAAAAACATTGTAAGAGATTTTAAAGATTCCAAGGTGTCTAAACTCTAAAGGGCTAACTTATTTAAGAGATTAGAAAGGATTTTATAGGGTTTCAAGTCGTGCAAGGGCAGAGAAAAAACGAGGGTTTCTATTAAAAAAAAATTTTTGGTTCCAAAGGAGCTGCAACAAAAAAGAATCTCTTTTGCTGAAAAGGAACCCAAAATGATAAATGGTTTCTAAAGGAACCCTAAGTATAGATTATACCTTTGCTCTGGAAAAAAATTTAATAAGAAACTTTAATAAGAAAAATAGAAGAATATACAAATATTTCGAAGATTTTATGGCGTTTTTAAAGATTTCGAGGAATCTTAAAAATAATAAAAAGATTTTTAAGGGATATTAAAAGACTCTAAACAATATAAAATCGTTAAAGGTATTTCAAGACTCCAAGGATTTTTTAATAGATTTCAATTAATTGAAAGATTTTAAATGATTTCGAAGACTTTGTACTATTTTTTAAGAATCCGAGGAGTTTTAAAGAAATGAAGATTTCAAAGAATTTAAAATATTAGAGGATATATTAAAAGTCCAATATTTTCTAATCGATTTCAATTAATTAAAAAGTTTTTTTTAACGATTTCAAAGATTTTATGGTGTTTTTAAAGATTTCGAGAAATTTTAAAGAGATTAGAAAGGATATCAAATTATTTCAAAGAATTTTAAATATTTAGCAGTATTTTAAAAATTTAAAGATTTTTAAATTGATTTTAAATTAAAGGCATTTGGAAAAATTACAATGATTTTATGGTATTTTTAAAAATTTCGAGGAATCTTAAAAATGATAAAAAGATTTTTAAGGGATATTAAAAGACTTCAAATTTACAATGGTTTAAAGTGTTTCAAGACTCCAAGGATTTTTCAATAGATTTCAATTAATTAAAAGATTTTAAATGATTTCGAAGACTTTGTACTATTTTTAAAGAATCTGAGGAATTTCAAAGAAATAAAGATTCCAAAGAATTTAAAATATTAGATGATATTTTTAAAGTCCAATATTTTTTTATCGATTTCAATTAATTAAAAAGTTTTTTAACGATTTCAAAGATTTTATGGTGTTTTTAAAGATTTCGAGAAATTTTAAAGAGATTTTAAGGAATATCAAAATATTTCAAAGAATTAAAAATATTTAGCAGTATTTTAAACTTTAAAAATTTTTCAATCGATTTCAAATTAAAGGCATTTTGGAAGAATTTCAAAGATTTTATGGTATTATTAAGGAGTCCAGAGGAATTTGAAATTGAATTTATTTTAAAGGAATTAAATTTTAAATTAAATTTTTATTTTTAATTTTTTTAAAGGATTTTAAAAGGATTTTAAAGGAATTTAAAAAGATTTCAAAGAATTTACAATATTTAATGGTATTTCAAGACACTGAGGATTTTTCAATGGCTTTTAATTAATTGAAAGATTTTAAATTAATACGAAGATTTTGTGCAATTTTTTAAGAATCCGAGGAATTTCAAAGAAATGAAAATTTCAAAGAATTTTAAATATTAGAGGGTATTTTAAAAGTCCAATATTTTTCAATCGGTTTCAAGGAATTATTATTTATTATTATTATTATTTATTTCAATTTCTAAATTCCCATTTCCAAGATAAATTATAATTTTTTTTTTGATAAATACCAGTTTTAACTCAGAATTGGTTAAAATTTGAAAATTACCCACTTAAATTCAGAATTAGAATTCGTGATGTTCGTGATTAGAATGCGTGATAAGAGTGTGTTCGTTAAAGCCCAAGGAGCTTTAACAAAAGAGAATTCACTAACACCAAATTACTGTTGTCGATGGTTTGACCTTTAGTTTAAACAATTCTGTGAGATTATAATTAACTGAAAGATTTTAAATGATTTCGAAGATTTTGTGGTATCGTTTAAGATTCAGAGTTTGAAAGATGTCATGGTATTTAAAAATTTTTAGAATTC
The DNA here is from genome assembly GCA_010014905.2 of Druon quercuslanigerum. Classification (NCBI taxonomy): domain Eukaryota; kingdom Metazoa; phylum Arthropoda; class Insecta; order Hymenoptera; family Cynipidae; genus Druon; species Druon quercuslanigerum. Next base: position 4,810 of record JAAAKG020054270.1, on the reverse strand, counting down.
ATTTTTTTAAAATTCCCGCTCCAGCTCTGAATTTATTTCAATTTTAAAATTCCCATTTCCAAGATAAATTATTATTTTTTTGGGGATAAATACCAGTTTTAACTCAGAATTGGTTAAAATTTGAAAATTCCCCGCTTCAATTCAGAATTAGAATTCTTTTGGAAACGTTTCCTGTTCCAATTCAGAATTTTGTTCCTTTTCAAAATTTTTTCCAGAATTATTCTTAATATGAATTTAGTTCCAACTATAAATTTTGTAAGAAATTTAAAGCTCCTCGTTCGAATTTAAAAAAATGAAATTTTTTTTAATGGACATCAAAAAATTTAAAAGAATTCAAAGTATTTAAGGGTACTTTAAAACTCCAAGATTTTGGATATTTAGAAGAAAATAAAAAAAACTTTTGTCAATATTTATCTGTATGATTATACATAGTATTTCTTGATTTAAAAAATGCCCGCGCTTTTTGGCACATGCGCAGTTGAAAACGTCCGAAGAGTTCCTTTAGAGCCGAAGTTCTAAAGGATGCCAATTTTTATTTGAGAAATATTTCAAGTAATTTCTATCATGATTTGACGATATTTCAAGGGGTTTTAAATAATTTTAAATAATTTCGGAGATTGTAAAGGATGTTATAAAATATAGGGTCTCAAAGTTTTTAGATTATATTAAAAAATTCCAAGCGATTTAATAAAATTTCAAAGGAATCAAGAAATTATAAGAAATTTTAGGAAGATAATTCACGGGATTTGAAAGTATTTCAAAGGTTTTTAAAATAACTTTAAAAAATATTTAGAGAGTAAATGAAATAAAAAGAAATTTTAAGGCACTTCTGGGGGTTTCTACAGATTTTAAGGAATTTGTATGGAATTTACAAAATTGCAAAATATTTCAAGAACCCGAGAACAGTAATTCAAAAGTATTGAATAACGTGGGTTTAATATAGTTAATATTTGGAATGTTATTAACATTTATCGATGTTAGGATCCAAGTTTTTTTAAAAATAAATGACTACAGATTTCAATGATAAAACAATTACTTAAAAATATTTGTTTAAGAAAATGAAAAAAATGTGCCTTAGCCAAGAATTGAACCGGCACCGTCTCTATCCATGAGTGGAGCGCTAACCAATTACGGTCATGCATAGTGGCGTTTCGGGTTCAAATCTTGGTTGAGGTAGATTTTTTATTTATCTTAAATAATTATTTTACGAACTAATCATTTTAACATCTATATTTGAATTAACTAAACACAATTAAATAAGTACAGAATTGTTTAAGATGTTTAATCTTCGAATAAATATATATATTTTTTTAGATTATTTTTCAATAATCTTGATGTGCTGTGGCCTAATAATTTAGTTCCCATCGTGGAAGAGAAAGAGGAAAGAGATGAACCGAGACACATTCGCAACGGGGAACTAAACTAAAGTAAAAGTAATGGCCCCTAATCCATTTATTCGAGTGTATAACCTTTAAAATTTGAAGAGGCGTAGACCATGACGATGTTCCGAATCGTTCCAACGGGTGGCTGCAATAATTAAAAAAAAGAGATGTCGAGGCGTTCAAGCGGTTCGCCTCAAATCTTGCGTCTTCATTCAATCAGGAAAAAGGCTTCGGTTGTAGTGCACTTTATCGATATCATCCGAGAAAAACAGTCATTGTAACATGTAACTTAATAACCTATTTCAAATTTCATCACGTCATTCATCAAAATTATCTTGAAAATAAACTCGTAAACAATTTTCGAAAGTTCCTGTTTTGGATTTGGATAGGGTTTCTATAGGCCAGGGCAACCTGCAAGTCAGGGACTGTCAATAGTTATTATAAATTAGTAATTTACTTGTCTTCCTTTTTTTTCTTTCCTACATGGAGAGAAATTTCAAGAAATTAATTCACAGAACTGCTTCTTGATTTTATTCACGCTTTGACGCAAGAACTGGATATCGGAATCCTTCCTTTTAGATCAATGGCCGTTGCTTTAAAAGCATGGGTTCTGAGATCTGAGTTCTTGCACAAAAGAGTGAATAAAATCAAGGAGCTATTCCGTCAATTAATTTCTGTAAACTTTTTCTCGTTGTACTGTCGATTATATTTTTAGTTTAAAATTTTTTTATCTGCTGGAGATTTATCATTTTAGTTGAAAATTCATCTCTTTGGTTGTAAATTAAACTATTTTTCTGAAAATTCGTATTTTCAATACAAAAGTCAACTATTTAAGTAAAAGTCGAACTTTTTTGTTAAAAATTTAACCTTCTGTGTTAAAAACTCGTTTATTTTCGTTAGAAATTATTACTTTTTTTCTTAAAATATAAATTTTTAAGCAACTAATCTTTTCAGTTGAAAAGTTGCCGTTTATGGTAGAAAATTCATTTTCTTGGTTTGATATTTTCTCTTTTTTTTGGTTAAAAATGCATTTTTTTGTTTAAAATTCAAATATTTGTTTAATTCTTCATATATTTTGTTACATTGTTAATAGTCTTGGTTGAAAATTCGTTTTTAAATTTAAAATTCAACTCTTATTGTATAAATTTTATGTTTTCTTTTTGTTGAATAGTAACTCTTAAATTTTTTTGTTTAGGATGAAAATTCAACTATTTGGTTTAAAATTCAACTTTCTTGTTGAAAATTGTTGCTATTTTTTAAGAATGCGAGGAATTTTAAAGAAATGAAGATTTCAAATAATTTAAAATATCACAGAGTATTTTAAAAGTCCAATATTTTTCAATCGATTTCAATTAATTAAAGAGTTTTTTTAACGATTTCAAAGATTTTATGGTGTTTTTAATGATTTCGAGAAATTTTAAAGAGATTTTAAGGGATATCAAAATATTTCAAAGAATTTTAAATATTTAGCAGTATTTTAAAACTCACGATTTTTCAATCGATTTCAAATTAAAGTCATTTGGAAGAATTTCAACAAATTTATTGTATTTTTAAAGATTCCGAGGAATCTTAAAAATAATAAAAAGATTTTTAAGGGATATTAAAAGACTTTAAACAATATAAAAATCGTTAAAAGTATTACAAGACTCCAAGGATTTTTCCACAGATTTCATTTAAATGAAATATTTTTAATGATTTCGAAGATTTTATGCTATTTTTTAAGAATCCGAGAAATTTTGAAGAAATGAAGATTTCAAAGAATTTAAAATATTAGAGGGTATTTTAAAAGTCCAAGATCAATGGTCGTTGCTTTAAAAGCATGGATTCTGAGATCTTAGTTCTTGCACCAAAGCGTGAATAAAATCAAGGAGCTGTTCCGTGAATTAATTTCTGTAAACTTTTTCTCGGTGTACTGTCGATTATATTTTTAGTTCAAAACTTTTTTATCTGCTGGAGATTTATCATTTTAGTTGAAAATTCATCTCTTTGGTTGGAAATTGAAATATTTATTAACATTGGTATTTTTCAATAGTAAAGTCAACTATTTGAGTAAAAGTAGAACTATTTTCTTAAAAATTAACAATTTTGGTTGAAAACTCGTTTATTTTCGTTTTAAATTATTTTTTTTTTTACCTAAAATGTAACTTTTTAAACTTTTTTGGAAACTAATCTTTTCAGTTGAAAAATCGTCGTTTATGGTGGAAAATTCTTTTTTTGTTGAAAATTCGTTTTTTCTTTGTTTCAAAATTAATTTTTTAAACTTAAAATTAACCTCTGTTATTTTTATTGAAAATCAATTATTTTCAGTTAAAAATACGTTGTTTTTGGTAGAAAGTTAATCTTCTTTATTTGAAATTTCCTCTCTTTTTTTAAATGCAACTATTTGGTTGAAAATTTATTTTTCTTTGAAATTCTACTTTATTTTGTTTGTAACTATTCGTTTAAAACATAATGTGCTTTGTTGAAAACTCATTTATTTTCGTTTGAAATTATTTTTTTTCTTTTTTACTTAAAATGTTACTTTAAAAATTTTTTTTTGATACTTATCTTTTTAGTTGGAAATTCGTCGTTTATGGTAGAAAATTCATTTTCTTGGTTTGATATTTTCTCTTTTTTGGCTAAAAAATAATGTTTTGTTGAAAATTCAAATATTTCTTTAAGTCTTCATATATTTTGTTAAAATGTTAATATTCTCGGTTGAAAATTCGTTATTTTTTTAAATTTAAAATTCAACTCTTATTGTATAAATTTAATTTTTTTTTGTTGAATATCAACCATTAAATTTTTTCGTTTAGCATAAAAATTCAACTATTTGGTTAAAAATTCAACTTTTTCGTTGAAAATTGTTTTTATTGTTAAAATATGAAATATTATATTTATTTTTAAGAATTAATTTTTTTCTTGAAAAGTTGTCTTCTAAAAAATTCGCCTTTTTGATACTGTTATTTGTTTAAGTTAAATTTTCTATTAGAAATTTAACTATGTGGTTAGAAGTTCAACCTTTTTGTTCAAAATTAGTATTTTTTCTTTCAAAATTAATTTTTTAAGCTTAAAATGTAACTTTTTCATTTTTGTTGAAAAATTAATTTTTTCCGTTAAAAATTCGTCGGTTTTGGTAGAAAGTTAATCTTCTTTATTTGAAATTTCCTCTATTTTTTTAAATGCATCTATTTTGTTGAAAAATTTTATTTGTTTCAAATTATACTTTATTTTAGTTTAGTATGCAACTATTGGTTTAAAACTTAATGTATTTTGTTAAAAACTCGTTTTTTTCGTTTGAAATTATTATTATTTTTTTTTTTACTTAAAATGTAATTTAAATTTTTTTTGAAAACTAATCTTTTCAGTTGAAAATTCGTTGTTTATGGTAGAAAATTCATTTTCTTGGTTTGATATTTTCTCTTTTTTGGTTAAAAAATCATTTTTTG